>JAVGVS010000279.1:245755-385086 GCA_032718565.1 Distichodus sexfasciatus
TATATATATATATATATATCATTACTGTGTATACATACATACACTACTTTTGAATTCAACGTCTTACTTCTTGTTTGTCACTTCTCTTTAAGTGTGTTTTTAGTACACATTAAATTAGTAAACACCCAAATTTATGACGTAGAAACTCTCGGCACACAAAAACCTGTACGTCAAGTCAAAGATCCACGTCCAAAATTTAGATTTTGCCAAATAAGCTCAACGGTAACCAGGGCGACGAAGTTGCCGCGGGTGACACCGACAGGTAGCGCCAGCTTGGTCGCATCGATCCAAATCTCCAGACAAACCTGGTTCGGCACCATGTTTAGAAATTGGGTCTCAGACACCACTGTGGGACCCCATCGGCCTGGTTTCACCAACCAACACCTCCCGCCACCCCACCCAAAAACCACCAGCCAGACAGCGAGCTCAGAAAAGCCCCCCGAGCGTAAATATTTACCCAGTCGCCAGAGCGGCGCTAATCAGCTTTCTCAAGGGTCCGAGTGTCAGAAGCAGGAGCTTGGTGGTGAGAGCCGACCTGGCAGAGGTGCAACTCCCAAAAATGTCACTCGTCTCCACTAAAAAAACAACACGCCAAAAAGAGTTCAGAGCAAATAAAATGTCAGAAATGGAGACCTTGTCATCCCAGCTGGTGGTGCATAACAAGTCTAAAATAAGGGCTGTACACTTTACACACTCACATCTTCACAATTATATATTAAAGATATCTAAATACCTAGAAAAAAATCTTTTTTTATTCAATATTTTATAGATTATTTTGTCAATTTATGCTTAGACAACAGCCTCTTAGCTCACCTTCTTCTGCATTATTGATGTTTGCTATTGTAGCACTGTGTTGCGTACAATTCTACTCTTTACAGTAAAATAAAGTTATATCCTGAGTGAATACAAACTAGAGGTTTAACCAATATGTGTTTTTGAGGTTGAAACCGATTATTACCAATCAAAAAGAGCAATTATAAATGTTTTGTACTGATATACGTTTATCTGATGTAAAAATAAAAACTTGTGTCATCCAATCTGGATGGTGCGCATTATTGATACGGAACAGGTAAAATGCACAGCAAAATGTCCTTATAAACCTCATTTAAAAGAAAGCAAACAAGGGTAACGAGCCTGATTTGAACATGTAAGGAGTAGAAAGTACAGATATTCATGCTAGAAATCTACACCGTAAAAGTTAAAAGTTGGCACAAAAATAAAATACAGTACAAATAGCTGAAAATTCTACTGAAGTACAGTAACCAAGTATTTGTACTTCCTTACTTCCCAAATCTGCAAATTAATAATGTGACATTGCTCTAGACCACTGAGAGAGGCGGCTACATCACAATTCAATAATTTATTAATTTGATCTGCATATTGATAACCATAAAAATGCTTAATTATCAGCATAATCACTGGCCAGGCCCATAATCGGTTGATCCCTAGCTTCTAGCAAAGAGGAACACAGACTAACTCTCTGCTGCACGTTCTCTACAGCGTTGCACCTCCTTCACAAACACAATCACTCTTCTGGTTAAAAAGCCACTTAATTCATCAACATCTGATTGTGGATCAACACAATTCAATCACCACAGGAACACAAATACGTCTGAACCGTCCTCAACACGCCGCTGATTACACACAAAGAGCTTCTACGTTCCAAACCTGCTGGTGATGAACACGCACCATCACTGTCACACCTGCAGCAAAGTCCATCACGTTTAGACTCAAAACTCTCACAGAAATAGAGCCTGACCTCAAACGTTTTGCAGCTTTTTTAAAACGACTGGAACTCTGCAGAACAGGGCAGGACTTACGGGATCCAGCTTTTACAAAATTGTTTAAAGCGTGTTAAAGGTCACGCACACAGTTCGACTCACCTGTTGCAGTCGACGTGCAGCTGGAGATGCGATGCGCTGATGGTCAGGGCGATTTTGTGCCACTGCCCGTCTGCCAGGCGGTACGGGAACGTTTCCAACCGAGGTTTCCCCTTGTGACGGTACCGGTACCGAATCTCCTCCCGGAGTCCGCTGCTCTCCAGCTCGAAGTAGCTGCATGAAGAGAAAACGCAGCTGCGAGATTCTGATGGTGTGATAACCTTAATGTGATAATCACAAAATCACAGCTCTAAATATGATAAGTAATTTTGAAAAGTATGGGATTTTAAACAACACATAACCAGGTATGCTAAGCTGAAAAACAAAATAAAATAAATACACTAATGTAACTAAACCTAAAGTTAATTATAGGGCTGGGCAACATCTCAGATCAATATCACGATTAATTTATCATTTTTGGGCTTTTTTGTTTTTTGCTCATAGTTCACTGATAAGGTTTGTTCTGTAAATAATGCTGGGATATATTTAGTTTGCATACTTTTGTTATTTTAAAATAATTGTAGGAGGCACAGAGTCAGTAAGTTTTTAAATTGAAGAATTAAAGTTGAAAAATTACTTAATTCTTCACATTTCGCTTCAACAGATTCAGAGGAGTATTTCCTCCAGGCTTCCTGACGAACTTTCAAAGTTTTCGTTTTTTATCAACTTCTCATTTTTCACGCCACTCCCCTGACCAGTTTTTGAGGAAAGCATTAGTTAAGGAGAGGAATCCACTGGAAAATGGAGGAAGGCTTTTGTTCACTATCTGCTTTTTGGGAGAGCGTGTGATGATCTTTTACGCTCCAGCTGTAATCCACAACTCTCGATATGGGATGTGACCCAGCGATCCTGTGGTTTCTGATGGGGGTTTTACCCACCGAGAGTCGCTGTATCACTAAAAAGAGGTTTTTGTTCTTCATAACGCTAATCCTCGTTGCTACCTGCTGCTGGATGACAGAGCTGAGCGATAAAACCACGAGCAAAGCCAGATTTATTTGCTCCACGCTCAGCATGACGACTCGAGGAACAGATCACAATCTCAGAAAGGTTTTACATCGTGACTGTGGAGCTCACACGACACTGCGTTGTCTTTTTATTGCATTTTCATGTCCATGTGGAGCCTCAGACACGAGAACGGACAGACGAAGGACTGACCATGCAACAACAATAACACGGTAGACCAGTGAGAGACACGTCACGTTATATTTGTAAAGGGAATAAGAGTAAAAAAAGCAGTTTCATCACATAGTTGTTGCTTTTAGTGGTTTATTGTTTGTAAGTTTGTCAGTGTTTGGTCCTGTACTGCAGCGTTGTTCGAGACGAGCATCACACCTGGCTTTACGTGTTGCATTTATACATTAATGGAAAACATGGAGCATTGCATAATATTTGGCTTCTTCTTCTTCCTGTTGTTAGTATTTATTCATTCATACATTCATTATCCGAACCGCTTAATCCCAACTGGGGTCACGGGGGGATCGGAGCCTATCCCGGGAACTTTCGGGCGCAAGGCGGGGACCAACCCTGGGCAGGCGCCAACACACCGCAGGGCGTATTATTATTTAGCAAGGTCAGAATATACACCTGCAGATTTTGAGATGGATATACTTTTGGAGATGAAATATGGCATGAAATGCTTAACAAAAATTATTATTATTAATATTATTAAATAATGCCCTGATTTAGTTGTTGTGAAGATTTCTTTTATATTAGAAGCAGTGTAATAAAAGTATAAGAGCTGAAAAACTTCATGTTTATTATTGAGCTCTTGGTTAATGTTACACTTATTTCACTACACTCATCATGATCTACATGCAATATTCACAAGAGGAGAGTGAAGAAAACATGTGAGTGTGTGTGTGTGTGTGTGTGTGTGCGTCTGAGTGTGTGTTGTCAACTCCCAGCAGTATCTGCTCTAATGTTCAGGTGTCTCAGTGGTGTTTCTGAATCTTAGAGACGAGACTCTTTGTGCTGTGTTCTCCATCAGCGGCGTTTCCCACCGGGACCAGCCAAAAATAGACGAGCAGCTGCACAGAGGTTTTGGAATATTAATCTTATTCTTATTCACACTGAGAAGACGATACTGAGCAGCACGGACAGCAACACTCACGCGTGGTAAAAACAAAAGCCGGTTCTTATCTCAGCACTGCTCATTTCCTTCATGAAAAATGTTCATCAGTGACCTCTCCCCCACGACTGAGACGAGATGGGGATGAACTGACGATCTGTGATGATAAAGCTGGGACGAAATATCAATTAGTTTCGGTTTTAGTTTAGCTATTTGTAGATTAGTTTTGTTTAACCAGACGAGACAAGACTAAAAGGCAAACTGCTGGACTACCAGACGTCAGATGGATGTTGATATTGACGATGATGGATAAAAGCCAGAAAACCAGAAATCCAGGGTTAGTGCAATGCTTGGAGGGGTTGAGTCTTTGATCAGCTCACATCACACACTCCACGACCTCAGAGCAAAAGCGAATCCTCAATCAGCTCAAACACAGATGCCAGAGCCTCTCTGAACAGCAAGCTAATGGGAGCTGTGCCTCCCGGTAGCATAGCGAGCGGCCACTCGGCTGTGGAAACAAACTCAAACACTGTGTAACAGACAGAATGAAGGGTAAATGTTACGGTGACAGGACGGTGAACTCCGGGTCATGCTTGCTTAAATCATGGAAAGCCCAGGTGCATGAAATCAAACCAAAGGAGTGATCAAGACGCGAACCTGACGTGCAAACGTGGAAGACAAAACCGAAACCTAGGCAAGTCAACGTAAAGAAGAAAGCTGAAGTTCAGAGACAATGAGGAGACATGCTTAAAAGCTAGTGGATTAGCCCTTAAAAAATAGAAAACAAAGTAATGAAGTGTGTAGCGTTGACAGCTGGTAGTGTAACAGTCAGGGAGTTGGCTGCACGGTTGGAACGTCCCTGGTTCGAGTCCCGGACTGGTAAAGGTACCACTGAGGCACTTATGAACAAGGTACCATCCTCAAGCACAGTAAGACATGTGCATCCACTGCACTTATATCACTTAAGAATCGAGCGCAGCCCCTAAAGTAGCTCTGTCTAAAAGCAGTGTGCATTAAAAGAAGCCGTTAGAAAGAGTTTTGCATGCATTTATGACCTTATATAACTCAGCTGCTTTCCACTCTCAAGTTCTCCTGCCATGTTCAATTTCCATTGCAGCTTTATCATTTCCTCCAGATATACACATCTGCTTTGGAAACTAAAAGACATGACAAAAACCAGCTAAATTTAATGTCACAACCACCTGACCCCCTTTGTTCCTTCTCTGCAGTTTCCATAGCAACAGGGGCACCTCCCACACAGGGTCTGGTTGTAATCTTCAGCAATTAACAGTCAGGAAATTAACAGCCATTACAGTGTTGGTTTTCCGAGGCCAAGCGGCTTGTCGTTAAGTACGGAGCGCCTGAAGGAACAAGTGAGAAATAAGTGTATCATGCTCACGAGCAAGTATTAATCAGGAAATGTTTTCTTGTGAACACAAGAAATTACTACTGGGTAAATATCTCGTGAACATGCGTTACTTGCTTGTAAGCGTGTGATGTGTTTTTCGTGAGAATGTGATACTATTTTCTCACACGTGAGCACATGATACTTTATTGTGAGCGTTTGTTACTTTGTCGCGAGCATCCAATGCTTTCTTAACGTTTTTTTTGCCGTGAGCACACAATATTTTCTTGTCTGCCCGGGGAGCAGTGCTTGGGGACGGTATCTTTCACATAAGTTCCTCAGTGGTACCTGGGACTTGAACCTCCAATCACAGGGGTACTGTCCCCAAGCACTGCTGCCCATACACTGTGTGCTGTGGGGTGTCTTTACAATGACAAATAATCACTCACTAAAGGCCTACGTCTGAGCATTCCTTACTGCATCGTACTGCATACACAGGCAGCATGTTATCATCTCAATCGAGTCTGGAGGTGAAACAAGATGTTCGAGCAGGAAGTAGGCGAGCAGCGCTGATGTGTCAGATAAAAACTTCACGTTTCTCACACCTCAGCATTCTCTACATCAGATCGAATGACACAAGCAACCAAAAGAGCTTGGCACAAGCAGGAGTCAGGCATCAGCAGGGTGGTAATGTAGTCAGTGTGAAGAAAGAGGAGGAAGAAGGCCTCGCAGTGGAGCCTACTGGGAGCTGTAGTTCTACTGCAAACTGCTGGCTGAGCACAACGCAGCCTTTATCCCACCATCACACAATCACAAAACTCCGGCGTCAGCCCATTCACCGCCCTGAGTAACACAGCTCGCTTAACAAGCCTCAACACACACAGACTTCACAGCCACACGCCACTATTACACTCAGGGCTGACCACATGAGGGGTGAGCTTTATGATTTTGTGTCTGTGTGGATTGCACAAGATGCTTTTGCAGCAGGATTTGTGTCGAACTCAGCAGTTACGTTCATGTAACTACTACAGTATGACAGGTTCTGACATAACGTGACAGGAGTCTGATCTGATCGTGTTCTGTTGTGTGAGTAAAACACATGAGGTAAAACACTCCTGCACTGGTCAAGAACACCCCGTATGAATAAGTACAACTAGTATAAATATGAATAAGTATCAACAATATAAGTATGAATAAGTAGGAATAATACAATTGTGGATAAGTATAAGTATGAAGAACTATGACTAGTATTAGTATGGATAATTATGACCAGTATTAGTATGGATAAGTATGACTAGTATTAATACGGATAAGTATGACCAGTATTAGTATGGATAATTATGACCAGCATTAGTATGGATAAGTATAACTAGTATTAGTATGGATAAGTATGACTAGTGTAAGTATAAAGAACTATAACTAGTATAGGTATGAAGAACTATAACTAGTATTAGTATGGACAAGTATGACTAGTATTAGTATGGATGAGTATGACCAGTATCAGTATGGATGAGTATGACCAGTATTAGTATGGATAAGTATGACCAGTATTAGCATGGATAAGTATGACCAGTATTAGTATGGATAAGTATGACAAGTATAAGTATGAATAAGTATAACTAGTATTAGTACGGATTAGTATTAGTATGGATAAGTATAACTAGTATTAGTATGGATGAGTATGACTAGTATTAATACGGATAAGTATGACCAGTATTAGTATGGATAAGTATGACCAGTATTAGTATGGATAAGTATGACCAGTATTAGTATGGATAAGTATGACCAGTATTAGTATGGATAATTATGACCAGTATTAGTATGGATAAGTATGACTAGCATTAGTATGGATAAATATGACTAGCATTAGTATGGATAAGTATGACCAGTATTAGTATGGATAAATATGACTAGCATTAGTATGGATAAATATGACTAGCATTAGTATGGATAAGTATAACTAGTATTAGTATGGATGAGTATGACTAGTATTAATACGGATAAGTATGACCAGTATTAGTATGGATAAGTATGACCAGTATTAGTATGGATAAGTATGACTAGTATTAGTATGGATAAATATGACTAGTATTAGTATGGATAAATATGACTAGCATTAGTATGGATAAGTATGACCAGTATTAGTATGGATTAGTATGACAAGTATAAGTATGAATAAGTATAACTAGTATTAGTACGGATAAGTATAACTAGTATTAGTATGGATAAGTATAACTAGTATTAGTATGGATAAGTATGACCAGTATTAGTATGAATAAGTATGACTAGTATTAGTACGGGTAAGTATGACTAGTACTTGTATGGATAAGTATAACTAGTATTAGTATGGATAAGTATGACCAGTATTAGTACGAATAAGTATAACTAGTATTAGTACGGATAAGTATGACTAGTACTTGTATGGATAAGTATGACTAGTATTAGTACGGATAAGTATGACTAGTATTAGTACGGATAAGTATGACTAGTATTAGTACGGATAAGTATGACTAGTATGGACAGTGCATTAATGTAAATTGTTACTGATTAAATAATCAAGAAGCAAGCTTAGATGCAGTCCTGAAGTATTTTTACTTCTTTACTCTCCACCTCCGCTCTGTTGTACATTTGTGTAAACTACTGTTTATGAAAGTAAGTACCATGTTCTAATCCACGCCATGAGGGTCCATCTTCACTCAACCACTGTAAAATCTCAGCTGTTTTTGGTCAGACTGACCCAGCTCCGGTTAAAACCTGCTCTTTCTAACTCGCGCTCCATCACATATTAATCAGATCACTGGTTGTCATGGCACCTGAGCGCTGGACGCTGCTGAAAAGCTTTTTGCTCCCAGCGGTGTGCGAGAGAAAAATCAATGTTGTTCACGTAGTTTACAGGCAGTTCATGGGAGAGCTTTCTGTGGAGAGTTAGAGTAGCTGATATTATTTCAAACCTAACCAAACCACTCAGCTTTACAACCAACCTTGTAGTTCACACACACACACACACACACACTCGCATATACATATACATATACACACAAACACACCTCATCGAGATGCGGGGTCGAGAACGCAGACCGCTTTGACAATAACACAGTGTGAACAACGCATTAAAGGGCTGTCTTTATTTTATTTCATTTGATTAAATTCAATTATTAATTTGAACTTAATATGAACATTTACTTATGTTCTAAATATTGTCTGTGATTAAAAATACAAAATGGGGTAATACATAATTTCTCAAAGAATAAGATGTGGTTTCCAGAGGTGGGCAAAGTAGCTAACTTCATTACTTAAGTGAAATTACAGATACCACTAGTCAAATGTTACTCCAATACAAGGGAAAGTCGTACAGTCAAATTTTTACTTAAGTTAAAGTACTGAAGTACTTGTTTTAAAAAATACTTAAGTATTAAAAGTACATCTTCTTTCACCACATTGTTGCATTATTGCCACAACACTTACAATACCTTATGCCTCTGACTAGACTGTAGAAGCTGTAGAATAAGGAACTAGTGGAATGTTAGAAAATGAAACACAACCCCAACTTAATCAGGAGGACAGTGCAGTAGCTGTAAATGCAGCTCAGAACATCAAATTAACATTCCAACCTGCTTAAAACCCAGCTCTACACCTCCAGCTTCATGACTTTCCAACAGCAACAATGTTCTAGTCGAGACAGAAAACAGCAGAACTGTGTGAACTTGGTTTTTTGGTTCCAGTCTACAGGCGTGATGTAACCTACTGATTACTGATAGACTGTCACTTGTCAAACAACCAACCACATTTTAGAAAAGGGGGAATAACATCCACTTTATTCACAGACTTGAAAGTAGCGAGTACCGAGAACCTTGATAGAAATGTAGTGAAGCAAAAAGTATGGTATTTGTCTTTCAAATGTAGTGAAGTGAAAGTCGTAAGTTTCCAAGAAAAATACCACTCAAGTAAAGTACAAATACTCAAAAACTCTACTTAAGTGCAGTACTCAAGTAAATGTACTTAGTTACTGTCCGCCTCTGGTGGTTTCATCCTGAATGTTGTACTGGAGATGAACTTGAGTTTGACAGCTGCTAGTTTTTGTGTTTTTGGAGGAAATGATCATAATTAAAGACAAGATTCTCAAAAGTAAAACTGCTTTTATAGAAAGTTTCATTTTTTATATATAGAGTTGGGAATGTTATCACAACTACACTTACTATTACTCTGGAAACTAGGCCTGGGCAATATATTGAATTTTGAAGTGGTTTTATAGAGTAATGATAAACATGTGTGATGAAGCCCATTAAATCCATATTTCAGCAACTTTTAGTTTTAACTTTCACCTAACTTTAACTTTCAGAATAAAAACTTCTCGTCTCGTGTGTAGAGGAAGAGGCGAGTGCTGTACCTGTGCTCGGACTCGTGGATGGAGAAGAGAACTCCGGAGCTGGAGGCTTTCTGCTGCACCGACGCCATGAAGGTGAACTCACTCTGGGTCCTGAACAGCTCCAGCACTCGGTCGGCGAGATGCGATGGCGCGAGCACCGCCCTCTGCACATCTGTACGGGAGACGAGAGGAGGAGGAGCGACATTCGTCATCACCATGACAACAGCAGCCTGTCAGCACACCTCCATCAACAGCAGGTATGGCTGAGTAATTACAGTTTCTCAATCATTTTCACACACATATTAATACCTTATTTGAGTTAAACCAAGAATACTTAGAATTTCATATAAAAATCAATTCAGTGACAACTTCTTCCAAAAGTCACGTCTCAGTCAGCATTTACCAGCAATTATGACCATTACAACATTCAGGTCAAAAGCTAACAACACTGAAATTACTTTAGACTGAGAGTTGCTGCATTTTAACAGATGAAACTACAATAAAAGCAATTGAAATCACTTTTTGGCTGAAATGTTTTGGTTGTTTAAGTGCATTTTGTAGAGAGAGTTAACTGATGTGCTAAAATGGAGTTTGATAGATTTAAGAAATTTTAAAATTTGATACTTGACATATTTATCAAGGAACACATTTTCATCAGTTCTTCTCCACTGCGTTCAGTTGTGTTGATCATTTCATCCTAGAAAACACTCATGCTGTCCTCACGAGCCAAAATTTGAACCAGTTGTTGTGCTCAGAAAATGTGTCAAATGAGCGCCAGGACCACGTGTGCTGATCGCACGGTCTGAGTGTTGAGTTTATTCAGGCCCAAGACGACAATCCTCACAGTTTCTCATCGACACAAGAGAAAAAAAATCCCACTCGAGATCCAATAGCACAACAGCAGCTGGGCCGAGCACACAGCCCTGGAGGTAGCATCGAGCCTTACAGCCCCCGTAAGCACTGTCTAACCCCTAAATCTCACTCTACAGCTGCATCTGAACTCAACAAACGTTGGAATGGCAAGAAATTTAATAGCTTTCTGGTAAAATTTTGTGATTGATGTGCGCTTAAAAAGTACAAAAATTAAAAAGACAGGTTTCTAGGTGTTTCTGCTGATTTTAGTAAATTAAGGGAAAATTCATAACATGAGAAATTCAGTAAAACTGCCAGCACATTTTCTGTAACTTTACACATTCTTCCAAAATACTTTATTTAGTTTGTTCCATAAGAATAAATTCCTGTGGAGTCTGAATATGTGCATGTGTGAGTCGGAGTGGGGGCTAAAAAATATTCTTATTTAGAAAAACGGCTTGGAGAAAAATCGCTGGACTTGGTGGCATAGCTGCTTGTCTTTTGTATTGTAAAATAGGAGTAAACACACGCTATAGAAACTCTGCTATTTTGTGGCATCTGTTTGCGAGCTGATCTGTGGTCTGCAGTTTGGTTGCGCAAGTGTTTTGAGGGCATTTGGGGCAGCGTTTTTGTCTGCATTATGAGGTTCTGTGAGACTTTCCATGCTGACTAAAAGCCTGCCAGCGCACTCTTTCTTACTTTAGCTAGCGTTTAAATCGCGATGGCAGCGTGCAAATCCGCCGCTAGCTGTAACTGACTATTTGCGGCGGCGCTCAGAGCCGCTAGCCCCAGGTCCGCGTTACGCGTACGTACGAGTACACAATCCGGGTTTAAGCTAATTTGGGAGTGTTAGCCTCGTTCCCACTCGGCTCTGCTTTATGATATTTTTGTTTTATTTTCGTTAAGCCTTCAGACTCGTCTCAAACCTCTCAGGGGCAATGAAGAGCAGTCGATAGAACCGCACTAATGCGACACGTTTATGGAATATGGGTGCGATACCGACTCAAACAGCTGGATGCGGTAGGGGGATAACACTGGGCTGATTTGTGGACATTGAACATGCCTGGCACAAGCGCTACTTTTCCGATGTATGATAAATGTGTCATTGCTTGAAAATATCGGGCATATTAAAGTGCCCCTGTTATGCCATTTTAAAGGTTGCTAATATTGTTTTACGAGTCTCTTAAAACAGGTTTACATGTATACAAGGTCAAAAAACACTTTAGTTTTCTCCAAAAATAGATTTAATTTTAGACCATTTCTAAATGATTCGTAAACGACTCGTGTGAAGCAGTTGGAAGAATCAGTCTGTCTAAACCCCTCCTTTTCATGAAAGATCATATTTGAAAAAGCATAATAGGGCCACTTTAAGGTCGGTCTGATGCCGATTACTTAAAAAATATCAATTTTTGACCGATTTCAATATGATTCCAATATTATCGTGCATCCGTAAACAAATCAGTCTCTTCCTCACCGAAAAATATACAGATTATTAATTACACACTGTTATCAGATCAATACTGGGGATCAGCTCATACATAAAGCACAGATATCGATATCGCTATCAGATCTGGAACAGTTCAAGTGGAGCATCTCTAGTAAATATGAGACCAAAACCCACACAGTGAGACAATTTGGATTTATGTGATTTCATCCTCGTCTAATGGAATTAGCGCAGCCTCGTCAGCAGGGCCGGCGCTCGGCAGGGGCACAAACTATTTTGGAGACAAGTGCGGTTTTATTAAAGCGACGACAACAGCGTGACATTGGGACACACTCCCAAAGCTTTCATGTGGTGCAATCCTACACACATCAGCCGTGCACAAACCAACACGCTTTTCGAGCACTCTCAATTTAGTCCCACATCTCAAAGCTTTGAATTATGACTCAGTTGTTTTGTGGCGTGTACAAATATCACAAACGAGTGCTGGGTAAATTCGGGCATGACCGTTAAAGTGACTGTAGTCTTAGAAATTAATTAGAGATCCACCAACACTGCAATCAGCAAGAAGCAAACATTAGGGAGACGTAAATCATCGGTTCATAGAGAAAACTGACATTTAAATAAATCTTCTCTTTTAATAAAAAATCTATATAAAGGCATTACACTATGTATAATGTCTGATGGGGCAGTAGACACTGTAGTGGTTAGGGAGTTTGCCCCATCATTGGAGGTCACCAGTTCAACTCCTGGATCATTAAAGGTACCACTGAGGTACTCAAGGGCAAGGTACCGTCCCCAAGTACTGCTCCCCGAGAGCCAAAAAAGCTGCTCGCTGCTCCTTTACGGATGGATCAAATTGTTTCACAACGATAAATAATCACTCACTTACTCCGTGTTTGATTTTGGATCAATGCCATGTAACGATGTATCGAGATAAACTGATGTATCGTTACATCCCAAACATCAACGCCACCTCAACGCCACCACCAGCTGCTCTGATCTGAGTCTGTGTGTGTTTCCAGTGTGCAGGAGATCCTGGAGCGCTGTGTGTGTCTGTATGTGTGTGTGTTCCTCGATTCCAGCCGTGTTTTCCGCTTGTCGTTCCCTCCCCACAACCTCACCGTGAGCGAAACCAACAGGATCAGGGACAAAAAAAGAGCTGGAAGCCTGTAAAAGCCACTGCAGCAGCTACAGTGTGGAATCTTACGGAGGCGTTTTCAGCAGAGCAGCTGCAACACACCACGCAATAAAACGGCGCTGACCCCCACGTCGGGACGCTTCACATCTCGCTTTCATACACTTTATTAATCACTTGTTCATTTATTTTGTAAATACAGTCATTAAGAGTGTTAAAGGATCAGAAATAATGACTGAGCTGGAGTACGGTAAACGGGTTTCATTTATTCACAATAAAAACAGCCTTTGGTACAACACTCATAAAGGGACAAGTGAGAAAAATATCATTAATAATAATAAAAGTTTCGTGTACTCGCGAGATGTTTTTGTTTCAGAATTAAATGTATTTAAATGAGCGTGAACTGCTGTGTTCTCTTGTTCGTGAAATGTTTTTGCATGAACATGGTGAAGTGCTCATGAGATGTCTTCATGTAATCATGAGTCATCTTCGGGGAAGCACAAGATGTTTTCTCCTGCTCATGAGATGTTTTTGCTTGAGCACAGGTTGTTTTCACATGTTCATTGGACGTTTTTAGTGCTCATGAAACCTTTTCATGTGTCACATGAGCACAAGATTTGGTTGAGCAATTGTTTTCACACAAACACGTTTTTGTATGAGCATTAAATGCTTTTGCATGAGCACTGTGATGTCACCAGATGTTTTTGTGTGAACACAGTGATGTTTTCATCTGAGCGTGAGAGGTTTTTGTGTGAGCATGAGTTGTGTTTTCACATGAGCATGAGGTATGAGAAGTCTTTGTGTGGTAACAAGATGTCACATGCTCACAAACTCTCACAGTAATTAGATGTTTTTGTATGCTCACTAAATATATTGGAATTGGATTTTTTTGCGTGAGCATAAGAAAGTATCACGTGAGTTTTTGATGATTCAGTTTGTGACGGCTGTGATGTTGACTGCGTCCACAATTGCTTTATTTGTCTTCAGACATCAACATGGAATTTATACCTAATTCAAATACTTTCACATAAACACTGCTGCATCATTTTAAACAATTTAGTCCACGAAAACACCTCGTACACATGATACTTTCTCACGCTAGCCCAAAACTCAGCTTTATTTTCACTCTTCCCTTCAGGGCCTCCATAATTTTGGCCAGTCAAAAATATTACAGCTTCCAAGCCCAAAACCTCCAGCTCTTTTGGCACAAACCTGAGCAGATATATGTATGTATGTATGTATGTATATATGCATGACTGCTGTGGGTTTGGGATAAACAGGACGACAGCGTCCCAGTAGCAAAAAAAAAAAAAAAGAGTAAAATATCTTAATATTCTTAGAACCAAAAAAGATCCGCTCCTTTCTGGTTTCAAGGGAGATATTTTAGTATTTTTCTGTGTTAAACCTTGCATTTATGAATATAAATGAGCCGCTGTCAGATCCAATTAGCCTTAAAGCAGGTGAATGGCTTCGTTCTGTCGCGTTATAACGGAAAGAGGGAAAACAGAGACGGCTAACATCACTAGCAGCGCTGTCATGTCTCATCTCCGAAAAGACGCGCAGCGTGACGGAGCAGTGTGTTGAGACGTTCACCGTGGAACGTGTAAATGGTACGATATTCAAAGCACAAGTTTCATCACGATACGACATTATACCAATTTAACAGGCAATGATTCTCCGATATCACAGAGTCTGATTTATGATTTCTATTTGATTCAGTTCAGGAGGAAGTGATGGATATGAGACATCATCACACGCTGATTTAACACCATGACTTCCATTCACATCAAATCACATAAAGCAACTAAAATATCATTTGACACTGTGATCCCTGAACTCAGTCAAACATTTAAATGAAAAACATCTTTTTTATAATGATACAGACTTCCTGTTCATTATAAAGTGATGTTACAATATGCATGATGTCTGATAAATGTTATCATTTTTGAAGTGCTGATCATCGTATTGATATGTAGATTGATGTATTGTTACACCACTTGTGTAATACATATGCCATTTCATCAACTACATGTAACAGCACATCTCTTGTGTTTGATAACACTTCAGATTTTCCATTTTTTGTGTGAAAATGGGAAACGACTCGCTTTTCATTTTTTCTTTTTGGTTTCTGGAATATTGAAAACAAACACACATTTAGTGATTTTAGTTTTGGTGTAGTTTTTAGACTGATGTAGTTTCTTAATTTTTTGTATTTTGAGTATCACCATTTAGCTAAAAAATACTGAGATATGACATCTGCTCTGTATTAAAGCACATAAACATGACACGATACCACTTTTTCATGTCTGATACGATACCGATATTGTAAATGTGGATATCTGCCAATATGATACAAATCCCATACAGTCTCTTGAACTTACACTTTGTTCTTCTCTACTGTGAATTTTGAGGAAAATCTGTCTATAGTTTGGGAGTCGCGCCGTTAAAGACTCCAGCACTCTTAGAAGTGAGTTTTATTTAGGGACGATGAGAAATGCTGAACCCAAAGAGCTCAGCTGAGGAGACGAGAAGAGAAGGGTTTGCTGAACACAATCTCTCCTCATGACTGTTCTGCCAGATCATTCCTCATTCCACCACACACTCGTCTGTTCCTCTTGCTCCCTCTTTAATTCAGCTTCTCGGCTCCATCGACGCCGTCGCTTTCATCCAGCTGTCATTCCGTCCTTGTTCTTACTCTCGGCCTCCTCAGCATTAGCCTTCCCTCTGATTGTCTCCGTCCTATTCAGCGTTATACTTTGCACGAACACAGCTGAAGATAACTGTAAAGTCTGAATTTTGAATGAGAGATCATCTGTGTACCATTCGTTCATTCGTCTTTCACTTTAAAAAAATCAATTTTTATAGCATTCATTATTTTAGGTTCTTAAAGAAGACGTTTCATCTCTCATTCAAAGCACTCCTTCAGTTCTGTCCTGTGAAGAAGTCTTCCTGGTGTGAGCTGAAACGTCTTCAAGAATCTAAAAGAATTCCAGTTGCTTTCCATTCAAGCTCCCAAGACTAGAAAGGGAGAGAAGCTGCAGAACATGGCAGAGCGACGGCTGCGAGCAGGTGAGCAGTCAGAAGCCCGTCAGCCCGAGGCGAGATGGAGGGATGGAGGTGGAGGAGAGCGATGCCGCAGGACGAGTGCTGGGTCTCAACACAGAGGACTGCGGGGACGAGAGGGGAACTGCAGCAGATGACAGGATAACCACGTCTTCATGAACGATGCAGCTCTCAAATACATGTATCTTTTGTTCACTCATTTTTAAAATGATAATCCAAAACCAAAACCCTCCGAAAACACAAAAAGCTGTTTTCCAGTTTCCCATTTGGTGCTCAATTATATAAATGGAAAAAGAGGAAACGTGAACTCACATTCCTGTTTGAGTTTTCACTGGGTGCAAAGGGAACTAAACGAGGGAAACCAAAACAAATCCCAACCTGATGCGTGAGGTTAGAATCCCAGTGACTGGGATCGGAGAGGGCAGGGCCAACGCAGCACGGCCGTGACAACCAGGTGTGTATTTAAAATTTTCCACATTTTTATTTGAGCGAAATGGGAAATCAAAAGACTAGTTTTCTTTGTGTTTTGATTAGGACGGAGAAAATCAGAGGGAAGATTAATGCTGAGCAGGGAGAGAGTAAGAACAGGGCCGGAATGACAGCTGGATGAAAGCAGCAGCGTTGTTGGAGCCGAGAAGCTGAAGTAAAGAGGGAGCAAGAGGAACAGACGAGTGTGCGCTGGAATGAGGAACGATGTGACAGAACAGTCATGAGGAGAGATTGTGTTCAGCAAACCCTTCTCTTCTCCTCTCCTCTTCAGTTGCCTTCTACTCATGCTCCTCCATGTCCATGATTAATGAGAACACACAGACTCCTCCTTCCTACTACAGAACGTCATGTATCTGTTACATTCTTGAGCTTCTGGTTGCTCACTGTCTAATTTCGGCTCTTCTCTCCACAGCAACTATGGCCCTGGTGAACAAGCATCGCAAGGTCTTCAAGTTCACCCTCTGGGGCAGTTGTTAGTGTAAAGGTTAGGGAGTTGCCCCTGTGATTGGAAGATAGCTGGTTCAAGTCCCAGACTGGTAAAGGTACCACTGAGGTACTCGTGAGCAAGGTACCCATCCCCATGCACTGCTCCCTGGTCACTGCCAAAAAGTTGTCCATTGCTCCTTCACGGATGGGTCAAATGCAGAGCAATTAGGGAATAGTCATCGCTCTGGATGAGCGTCTGCTAGATGCTGCAATCATCAACCTCATTATTTTTTCATTGCCATTTCTTATATACAAAAAATGAGGTACGAGCCAAAACGCAGCACAACAATTTAGGTCCGAACAGATTTGGTGAACGGATAAATTCTTACTGATGAAACGCTACAGTTTGAGGTCTCATGCTTCATGTTTCAGAGAGTACAGGCATGACGAGAAGCTTCCACAACGCTAAACTGCTTCTTACATCTAATTTCTATTAGTAAATGCACAGTCCCAGCACTCCTATTTGCCTGCAGTGGGAGGTCTGATAAACGAAATCTGCCCCGAGATGCCGACAGTTACCCTCCCCCGGAGAGAGAGAGAGAGAGAGAGAGAGAGTGAACCGGAGCTTCTCTCATCTCAACATGCAGCTTATCAGCCAAACCCAGAGGACTCGCCCTAATTTGGGCAGCGCTGCCTGAACACGGCCAAGGACAGGCAGGTGGGGGGTAAGATGTGGAAAAGTTGGGGGGAAGATGGGGTAAATATAGTGGGGTAAGATGAGGGTAATAATGATGGGGTGGTAAAGATGAAGGGGTAAGAGAGAGGTAAGACGGGGGGTAGAGGAGTGGGTAAGATGGGGTAGGATGGGGTAAAAATGGGCGGTAAGATGGGGTAAGATAGGCAGTAAACAAAAGGGTTAGATGAGGGGAAAAAGGGGCAGCTAAGATGGGAGTGAGATGGGGTAAGATTGGGGGTAAAACGGAGGGAAATGCGTAGGTAACAAGGAGGTAAGAGAGGGTAATGCTGGGAAGTAAATGACGGGGTGGTAAGAGTAGGGGGTAAGATGACGGGTAAGATGGGGAGAGGGAGGGGTTAGATATGGGATGTTGGGGTTAGATGGGGGTAAAAATAGGTGGTAAGTTTGGGCTAAAGATGGGTATAGAGATGGAAGGTTAGATGGGGTAATATTTGGGGTGGGTAGAGGGGATAAAGGGGGTAAGACGCAGGGTAAAATGTGGGGGGGGGGGTAAGACAGGGCTAGAACACCAGGCACCACACACACACACAGGCAAAACTAGGGCAAGCTAAGACTGAGACGAGGTGTGACATGCTGCTTATCCACCGTATAAACACACACACACACCATGTTTTATTAAACAGAGGGCGCCTTGGGGACGGTACCTTGCCCATCAGTACCTCAGAGGTACCTTAACCAGTCTGGCATTTGGACCGGCAACCCTCTGATCCCTCCAAGGCCAACTCCCTAACGTCAACTCCCATTTACGTCATTTATTAGACGCTCTTATGCAAAGAGACTTTCCTAATTACAGCAGCGAGGTTAAGGGTCTTTCTCAGGGTCCCAATGATGGTAGTGCTGGAGGCAGGATTCGAACCCATGACCTCTTGGTCCAGAGACGAGTATCCTGACCACTAGACCACCACCACCACGTAGTTATGCAGTACAGAATTTCTATGAACCCATAACAAATTCCTAGAACACTAGTGCTGGTTTAATAGAGCTGATTCTGCTACCATGGGTTTTACCAACGGAAACCCATTAGAAATGCAGATCTGACTGTGTTCTGGGCGAGCTCAATGAGAAGAACATTATATCACAGAAACCCGCTGTGCCTTATCACGCCCGCCTTCCAATGCACTTTCAACTTCTCCATCCTACTGTCCAACCCATACGATAAAAGCTGCTCGAAACATCAAATATATCTAATCACAAACACGCAGCTTGGGACCGATTAATAAGAAACGAAGTTTCATTAACCAACCAAACTTTGCATGAGCATCATTATGGGTTCTTCTAAAAGATGTCCTGAAGTCACTCGGCCAACTTGAGAAGGAATCCTGGAGCGGTCGGAAAGTTGGAGACAAAGTTGGAGTTTTATTCTGGACTCGTTCTCACAGACTGGGCCTGAACGTGCCTGTAGTCGCTGCAAAATTCATGCAGCAGTCTTAATAAAACATTGATGAGGAGTCAAGAGGAATATTCAGGCTTTAGAGGATAATGTAGGAAAATATGCTTCAGCGCTGCAGGATTCATGAACACGGCTCTGCTCGGGGACCACATGAAACATCTCGAGACGGGTGCAGAGAACTCAGCACTAAAAATACAGCCGAGCGAGAGCAAAACACCGCCTCCAAATAGCAGAGATTAGGGAGGAATTTAGTGATGTATGGCTGCTGAGTCTCACGATGCAGGTAAATATTTTTATTCAGTCAATTTGGAGCAAGCGATTCTGAAAGTCTCACGATTCGATTTTAAGTCTTAGGTTCAGAAATTGATTCAAAACCGAGTATTGATTCAATACACGCATGAATTGACAGTGTTATTTATTCTTCGAGATCAGGAGTGATTTCAACATCACAGAAGTTGTCTTCCCAAAATCACAGCTTATTTTCACTCGTGTTCTCACAACAGGTTTAGTATTTTGGCAACATTATCACAATGTAGAACACATCAAATTTACTTTGATAATGAACTGTCACAAGTGAAAACTGCAGTTCGCCTATCAGTGATGAAAATATATATAATCTGAGAAGGAGGCACATATTTGCAGCTTTATTGAACTGTAAACAAAATAAAAATAACTCGTAATCTCAAGATAACAGATTTGCGTTTTGTGTTACGTTTCTCCTTTTACTGCAGCATACGCTCAACAGAAAAGGATCATGTACTTTAGCACCACTCAGTGTCAACTATGAGTAAGATTAATTACTATTTTCCATCAGTTAACTTATAGAAATTGCAGTCCTGAGATATGGGTAAAATAAAAACTTCTGCACGTATAAACAGCAAAATGCTTAAATTGACATCACATAAAAACGCATGAAATAAAAACAAGCTGCTAGAATGAGTTATAAAGTGCTGTAATCAGACCCAGCACCCAGAGAAGTGGTAGAAAATGGACGGGAGGGATGGAGAACTATAATCAGAATAAACTTAATCTGCAGTGTGCACAGATGTTTCCCATCAATGAAGAGATTGGTGGCAAGAGTTTAACAAACTGAAATCCTATCAGGAAAAGATGTAAACTAGTGTAAATTTAAAACTGAAAACTGAATCAGGTTTTGGACTGTATTGATATTTTTTTTCGGCTAGTATTAATATTAGCTGGAGTTAGTATCACAATTCTAATGTGAGTCGATATGTTTGCACACCTCTACAGTCAGTCACGTTGTTGAGAGTTTGATGTGAGCTCAAGGCAACAGGCCGTTGACTCTAGTCCTCTAAAGTCTACAAGCTTTATAGAAGCAAACAAACACAAAGCTCCAGTTCCCCAAAGCTCATTCCCACTAAAGCTAATTTCCACTAGAGCCCGACGCTAACACAACACGCTAATTCCCACTGACGCGGGAGCAGAAATTAGCATCGCCCAGCAGGAAGCGGCCCACAAAATCCATTAGAGACAGAGATTTGCATTCGTTCTGGAGCTGCATTCTAAAACAGCATCGTGCACACACTAAAAACTAACATATTCACACAATATCCACGTATACACGCTGCCGCAGAGCACAAACCTGGAGGAGCCGTCCTTAAAGTACCGGTACTGCTCATGTGACCCAGTGCAAACCCAAACCCCACCCGGTTTCACTCAGGAGCCAGATAGCATTTTTGGGATCTTCCCTGATGAAGGCTGAGGTGGTTCCAAACCCAACTCTTCCACAACCTCATTAACGAGCACAGAACCCCGAGAGACTCACAACCTGTCTATCATTCATTCATTTATTTCTCACATTAAAACTAAAACCAATATTTGTTTCCAAACCAAAATGAAAAAAAAAAAAAAAAAAAAGTCTCATTACCCAAAAACACCTTGTTTCCCAAAAACGCCTCGTTACCCAAAAACGCCATGTTACCCAAAAACGCCTCGTTACCCAAAAACGCCTCGTACCCAAAAACGCCGTGTTACACAAAAACGCCAACAGTCTCGCACCCTGAATGCGGGATGAACTCGGAACCTGCATCAAGAGCTCTGGCAGAACCTCGGCTTCACTGCGCTTTTGTTGGAGGAAAACGCTACACGAGTCCGTTCCGGGACATCCCGCTTCCCCGAACCTGCATTATTTCTCACTCTGCTTCACACTCGCCAACAGAAAGACAAGAAGCACCATTAAAAATGCACTGCTGAGCAGCATTCTAGAGCCAGGCCTTTCAACTGCCTCCAAAACACTGATCTGGGGAAGAAAGTGTTGGTGTGTGCTGAAAATGCCTTGTTACCCGAAAAAGGGCTTGTTATCTAAAAACGACTCAGTAGCCAAAAATGCCCTATAATCTAAAACGTCATGTCAGCCAAAAACACTTGGTTACATAATAATGTCTAGTAACATACGCCTTGTAAAACAAAAATACCTCATCACATAAAAACACCTTGTTACACAAAAATGGCGTTTCATCAAAAAAGGCCGATAACCCAAAAGTGCCTCGTTACCCAAAAAACACACTTTTAACACAAAAACCAGTGTTACACTAAAATGCCTTGTTATACGAGAAACGTCGTTATATACGTGACCCTCCACGTTGACCGCTCTACTTCAATATTTACGCTAAATCCACTGGTTGACTAGCGTGAAGATATTTCTCCGGAATCCATCTTCGTCTCCCGAGTTCAGTTAACCTAACGCAGGTAGGCTATCCGTGTGGCTGTGAATGCAGCGTAGGCTACCGTAAATGCAAACGTAGCCGCGACCGCACCAAGCGTCTGTGAGTGCTACGGCGATAGTCAACTTCAAAGACAGATTTCTCCGTTTCTCACTTGGCGTGACAGGAGAAACCCGACTCCTTTGAATGTTGATATCTCAGTCATATGTCGTCACATTCATTCCATATAGGTTTTGAAGCTGATTTATGGCCTTTCATGAAAACATAATAACTCAATTTTGAAAATTTCAAATTCGAAATTTCAAATTTAAAAGATTCTTTATTCGTCACATGCACAGGTATATAACATGAAATGATCATTCCTAATACTCTACAAACTGAAACAGTAAATATAAATAAATTAAGAAAAGCTTAATGAAAATTCAAATCTCACAAATATAAGGAGATATACACACACACACACACACACACACACACACACACTGCAGTTGCCATGGTCAGAATGTTAAGCTCAGTCTATTTGATAAGGTCAAGTTGAAGGACGTTCAGAGAGAGAGAGAAAGAGAGAGACTGAACAGACAGAGAATAACACACACACACACACACACACACTACAGTTTCTAGAGCACTGCTGCCCTCCACACACCCAAACACCCACACACACAATATTAACCTTCTACATGACAGACTCATCAGAGCTCCTGCTGCCATAAACCCACAACCTTCTCCCCCACAGCTCACACACACACATACACACACACAGAGCTCACACACACACATACACACACACAGAGCTCACACACACACACACACACAGAGCTCACACACACACACACAGAGCTCACACACACACACACAGAGCTCACACACACACACATACACAGAGCTCACACACACACACATACACAGAGCTCACACACACACACACAGAGCTCACACACACACACACAGAGCTCACACACACACACACAGAGCTCACACACACACACAGAGCTCACACACACACACACACACAGAGCTCACACACACACACATACACAGAGCTCACACACACACGCACACACAGAGCTCACACACACACACATACACAGAGCTCACACACACACGCACGTCTCACGCTCTACAGCACCCACTGTATTTATCAGCGCTGTGTGAGCTGTGCTGCTGGACGAGGGTCACCAGTTTCACTTCATGTCCTAATAAACCCAGTTTGATGAATGACAGACATGTAGCTCCTCCCTCTCTCTCTCTCTTCATCACTCTCTCTCTCTCTCTCTCTAGTTCTACACTCCTCTCTTACTCCTCCCGCCCGTTCTCTCTCTTTCTCCTCTATACCCTCTCCCTCTCTGTCTTTCTCCCTCCTCCATCCTACTCCCTCTTGTATACCTCTCCTTCTTTCCCTTCTCTTCCCTCTTATCCCTCTCTTCATTTCCTCTTCTTCTCCCTCTCTCTGCTTTACTCTTTATCTCTCTCCCTTCTTCTTTGTGCCTCCCTCTCCCTCATTCGTCCCTCTCTCTTCCTTCCCTCACTTTCTTTCCCTCCTTCTCCCTATCTTGCTCTGTCTCTCTCTTTTCTTTCCCCTCCCTCCGTCCATCTGCCCTTCCACCCTTCCAGTCTTTCACTCTTCTTTGTTCTCCCTGTCCTTCTCATCCCAAGAACAGCAATCCATTCTTCTCGAAGTACGAGTAAGAGCAAGACAGACAAGCAGATAGATGCATTTACACACACACACACTCTCACACACACACACACACACACACTCACAACAACACACACACACACACACACACACTCACAACAACACACACACACACACACTCACAACAACACACTGCAAGTTAAAAAGCACCCTTGAGTCTAACCCCGAGCATGAAGATGAATCTTAACCTGAACTCTTCTTAAGACTTAACCTCAGCTCTCTGTGGGCTTTTAGACAAGAAGTTTATAACAGAAAATCACACACACACACACACACACACACACACACACACACACACACACACACACAGGCTTCATCTGTGAGCCAAGTGGGGCAGCAGCAGGCGGGTGTGTTGAGATGCCAGCGCGCTCTCTGAGTGCCCGTTACGCCCAAGATGGGCATCACCCAAAAAGCTGCTTCATCCCCGACGCTGGCACACAATCTGAGTAAAACTCACGGCTTTAAGAAGCTTCTAAAGAATCTTCCGGAAAAAGCCCTGTGCTGATTATCCAGCGCTGAGAGAACGACCCACTTCACCAGCTCCACACCCACCCAGACCATACAGAAGGAGTTTTACTGGGAATTATTATTTAAGCAGAAAAACACCAACTGCACAAGCGCCTCCTCACACCGAGTCATTTCTCCTCAACCAGTTTTAAAGAAAGTTGCTGAGAAACGTCTACGTGGGATTCGTGTTGTTAAACGGCTGAACTGTGGGTGTGCTGGTTGTTTCTGATGAATATCACTGTTCGGTGTAAACTGAAAGTGTGAGCTGGTTGTTAATTAGAATATGTAATTAAATGTAATTATAAATGTAATCATAAAGATGGTGAACCCCAGAAGAAAAACAACACGCAGATCTGAAATGGTCATGAAATGAAATGGTTATTGTTTTGTAAAATAAATATATTATTAAGTTATTAAATTATTAAAATAAATCTAGCCACAAGTGGCAATGACAGGGGTCCAAGCAAAAGTCACAAAACAGTAAAAATGCAGCTGATGCAGTCATCCAAGAAAATAGTTTATTATTATTATTATTATTATTATTATTATTATTATTATTATTATTAATTATTATTATTATTGCCACAAGAGGGTTCCATAACACTTCATGCTTGGACCATTAATTATGAACAGTTACGTTTACATTTAAATAATACTATTACTAATATGACTATTATATCTCTCTCCCTCTCTCTTCCTTCGTTCTTTTTCCTCTCTCTCTCCTCTGTCATCTTTCCCTCCTTCTCTCTCTCTCTTCATCCCCTTCTAATCTTGCACTCTCTCCCTCACTGATCCTCCTTCCCCATCTCTCTCCCTCCTTTCTCTCACTCCACCTCTCTTTCCTTCCCTCTCTACCTCCCTCTTTCTATCTCTCCCTCTATCTCTGCCTGTCTCTCCTTCCACCTTCCCCTTTGTATGTGCTCTCTCTCTTTCTCCTATTTTTCTCCTTCCCTCTGTTCTCTTCCCCACCCTCTCTCTCGCTCTCCTCCCTCTCTCTCTCTCTCTCTCTCTCTCTCTCTCGCCTCCCTCTCTCTCTCTCTCTCTCTCTCTCCTCCCTCTCTCTCTCTTCCTCCCATTTTTCCCTCTCTCTCCCTCCTCCCTCCCTCTCCCTGTTTTGCTCTCTCTCTCTCGATCTCTCTCTTCCCTCTTTCTCATCCTCCTCTTTTTTCTCCCTCCTTCTCTTATTCTCTTCCCCTCCCGCATTTCTCTCCCTTGTTCTCTGTAAAGAGAGAAGCATATTCTCAGTTTCTTCTCTGAAGTATCTTTGCTACTAAACAATAGTTAAGTTAGTATCTTCTCGTAGTTAGCTCCTCCTCACTAGTCCCTGGATGTAACGCATGGCGTGCGGCAACGACCTTCTGGTGGAGTTAACAAAGCGCCGTCCTGCAGCAGCAAACTCGACACCGCCTTGCTGCTGCACTTCATCTCAACACGCTTTGATCACGCGCTGCGAGAACGCGACCCAGCCGACCCAATTCTGCTGCTGCTGCTGCCGTTCCCAAACCCGCAAAACCTTGAGCTGAGAGAGAGGAATAACGACAGAGCTGGGCGTTCCCACAGCAGCAAAAACACATGCAGGAAAATACTGCCATCATTAAGAGAACATTAAAATCAACAGCAGGAATTAAAACATAAACATTACGAGTCAGAGTTTTTAGACGTAGCTCTAGAACAAAACAGATGATATGGAACAATAACAATAAAAATATTTTGCTCCCAAAGAGCCGGTGTATTTTTACTAATGTAGTCAGGATTAATTGTGTTTACATGTACACATGTGCACACATGTTGGAATAAACCACAGAACCTGCTGTCTCATTCTTCAAACAAAGTACACAGAACCGAGGGGAGGCTGAAGACTTTTGCACAACACAAAAAACCAAAAGAGGACTTTCAGCGCTGCACTGAGACGTTCGTTTATTCATTATCTGTACCGCCTAATCCCAACCGGGGTCACGAGGACTGGAGTCGATCCTGGAACTACAGGCACAAGGTGGACACACACTCACACCCACAGGGCCAATTTGGAGTCACCAATCAACCTGCATGTTTTAGGGAGTTCACCCCGCGATCGGAAGGTCGCCGAGCCAAGATCACTGCTTGCTGGGCACTGCCAAAAAGCCGCCCACTGCTCCTTCAACAGTAGGTCAAATGCAGAGGTCACTGTTATGGTGCACTATGTGCTGTGCTGTTTCACAAAGTCAAAAAAACACTCACTTAAATAACTAATATAGAGGTTGTAGGATCCCATCCCATCTCCCTCACATAAAGAGCAGCGACAACGAGAGACATGGCAGAGCAGAAGTCAGCGTTTAACTAATTACTAATCTACAGGCAGAATATTTAGCATGGATAATGATAACTGCCATTACCTTTGACGTGACTGACATAACATTTTATTACGGGTGTCCCATTCAGGCCAAGTTCACGGAACATTATTAAATTCTAACTAGAACTGCCAAATCTTGTGCGAGTGATTTAATCTGGTGTGATGTTCATGCATATTTGAGGAAGGATATTCTCTAGAAAATTGGATCATTTGTCAGGATGGTAATGGCACTGGCCATTTTTCGGGGCAAAAGAGTAGTGTGGCAAATTTCTCGCAGCTATTCATAACTCAGATGGAAGACGGAATCAGAGCTATCAAGCGCCGGCTTTAAGAAGGGACACCTTCAACCAAATCACAGATAGAAAATCACGGCAAAAAGGCAATTTTAGCTGCCGTGTTCCGACCCTCGTGCCTCCCGGGCTCCAGGGAGCGATTGAGACGCTGTACTTTTGAAAATGTGCTTAGAGACGTTCTCACTTCAGACCTCCAGACTGATCCAAACCACAGAGCAGAAGATAAAGTCTGAATCGGAAGTGTAACATTAGTTAATAACCTGGAGAAGGAGATTCATGACAATTCTTAAAATACAGTGTGATAAGAAAGCTACAATAGCCTGTGTAATGACTATTATTATAAATGAC
The DNA here is from genome assembly GCA_032718565.1 of Distichodus sexfasciatus. Classification (NCBI taxonomy): domain Eukaryota; kingdom Metazoa; phylum Chordata; class Actinopteri; order Characiformes; family Distichodontidae; genus Distichodus; species Distichodus sexfasciatus. The sequence goes on from JAVGVS010000279.1 coordinate 272,831, forward strand.
ATTTTCATATACACTACACGTGGCAACTTTGACAGTGAACAATAAAATGTTAGTGTACAATTAAGGACCTGAGTCCACCGAACGTGTCCTTGTGCTGAGAGCGGTCAGAGAAGTGGCATCTTGGCGTTGGCGGCAGCGTTTGAACTAGATCCTCACATGTCTTGGAGACGTAGAGATTGGGTGCAGGAGATAAACCGTGCAGGAAAACAGCTGGGAGAGTAGCACCGATTACGGGTTTGATCACATTATTGTAGTTTTTTATTCAAACTGTGTAAATAAAGCCAAAATAAGCTTCTCCAGCTGCTGCAGATACGCCGCCATTTGTAGCGAGTTCTTGACGGGGTGTGTCCCGCCCCTTCCTCCATTTTGATTGGCTAACAAAACAGAAGTGACGTTGACAAGCCCAGCGCTGTTCTAATAGCTGGACGGGTTTAAACCTGAAGCGCTTTGAGCACTGCGGTAATAAACCGACACTTCACAGGATTTGTATTTGTACGGGTTGATGGGTAGCAATCGCTTTGTTGTACATATAATTCATAAAACATCACAGAATCGTTGAATTTCGAGGCATTAATTAGTAATGAGATTTTTAACACTTCTCTAACACAGCAGGTGAAAATCGGTGCTGATTTTGAGTTTGTTTCCAGCAGGACAAACAGCTCTGACCAGTTCACCCATTAAGGTTTGGACGCAGCAGGATTGAGACAGTCAGATTGTTCTCAACACACACTCTTAGATAATAACCACTGTGCCACGGCTGGATCTCTGGGAGAACAAAACTGCTCGTTTTGCTCAGCAGGAGTGAGGGATGTGTGCTTTAACTGTGCCACTTGGGTGGGTTTTTATCCTACACACTGCCCATTAACCAACGCTGCACGACCACCAACAAGTCCAATAGCCTTCTCCACAACACGGGTGGAAAATTCTGGATCTTGGAGGGTTTTCATCAAACTTGGAGTAAAACACTGAGCTGCTTTCACCAATATCTTCGTATATTTTTTGTCTTAAATTTGTTCTTACATCAGCTAATCTTACAGCAATTTTTGTGGTCACCAGGTCTTGCTGGAGATCTCATTGTTTTTAATAGTTTTAGCTTCGCAGTGTTAGGAAACGTCACAAAATGACTATGGAAGCAGGATATGGTAATTATCAGCCGATGCCGATATCTGATGTTTTTCATGCTATATAAAAATAAATGAGGAAGGTGCAAATAAGTTCAGCGCCTTAAGACAAAAGATTTTGCTGGTGAGTGTTCCACTGCGTCATCAGAATTTTAGCACAAAATAACACCATACATTTTAAGACAGAAGGCGTATAAAATCCGTAGATTAGGGTTAGGGCGTAGAGTAGGTATAAAATCCCACCTCAGACTTTGGACATGCCTAAATGCAGCATCAAGTATCAATTTCTGATATTATCGTGCACCTCTAAAAATGACCCAACTGTGTTTAAACAAATCCACTCTACAGTGTCTCCTCAGTCTCCTCCTCACAGAGAAATTACAGCTTAGTAATTAAACACTACTGGATCGCTACTAACTCCGGATCAATATCGGACCTGAAAAAGTTGTACTGGCGCATCCCTAACGATAAACTGTCAAATCCCAAATGAGCGCTGACCCTTACTCGTCCTCGCCTCCAGCGCTTGATTACTTTCTCCTGGTGAGGTTCGGGGTGAGCTCCGTCTCGTGAGCTTGATTGAGCGCTGGAGCCGTCTCGGCCTCGTCTCATTCCTGAAAGACTCGAGTGCTGTCAGACGCTCCACAGCTGGAACTGTCACTCGAGTCATAAATAAAATATCGGTGGTTTGATGGCCGTTGTCGCTCTGGGGGTCAGGGTGGGTGGCGGGGGGTTTAGGTTCTAGGACAGCGAGTCTGATGGCCTCTTGTGTGTGGAAGAGAGGCCGGGTCTCCAGGGTGATGCGATTTAGGTCGACATCGGCCCTCAAAAGAGAGAGAGACAGAGGCTGAGTTGGTGGATGTGATGAGGGGGGCCTTGAGTCTGGACGGGGGCAGGGTGTTGGTGGGGGTGGGTTTAGGAGGGCAGCGGGAGATGCTTTTCATATGGTGTCCTCTTTTCCAAGGTCTACATCCAAGGTCCAGTTTATTGTGGTCGTATATTTGGAAGGAGGAGAGCTCAGCCGCCATTTCCACAGGCTTCCAGATAGAGGTGTAACAATACATCGATCTAATGAACATCAATACCTTTTTTTGCCGCATTCTCTAATACTGATCTTATTACACTGAAGTGAAGTGAACATAAGGCTGTGCAACATGACTTCAAACCAACGTTACAGTTTACTGAACATTTTACTGTGACACTTAATGAGTTATTATTTTGGTTTGTTTTTGCCACTCTTAGTTCACTGACAAGGTTTGTGCTGAAAAAATGTATAACTGTTAAATCTATTAAATGCTACCATAGCATTGAAGCTGTTCTGCAACAAATGCAAATTTGTGATTCTAATGAAATGCAAATATCCGCCAGCACTTAATGTTCACTCTGTTAGATGTGCTAATAGAAATTAACCTGAGACCAGGGCAATTAGCACTAAAAGGCCACAAAACAGATAAAAAGCAGTACTTTTAGACCAAACATACTAATGAAACTAATGATAAACGTGCACTAAATGAATTTTATTGGACATTAGTGTGACCGAGGGACGGGGGATTTAACATTAATTTGCCTAAAACTCCCTGAAAGCTTCCACTGACTGCTAGGCACATGAGTGAGCTGGTTAAAGAGACAAAATAAACAATAAATCATATGACCGGTGCCTGAAGTGCAGGACTCCAGCAGCTGGTTACTGGAAGGAATAGCGTGTAATGAGTGTAAAGGTTCCAAATCTACAGTTTGGTTTGAAACCTGGTTTTTGAGCTTCATTTCAGGTAATACACTAACAAACTTCAGCAAAACAAGAAACATCAGATCAACAAGCAAGGGTGAGTTTGATTTTGGACAAAAAGGTCATGGGTTCATTTCAGTGCCCTTGAAATTGGGGAAATGGAGGGTCGCTCTGGCTAAGAACATCTGCTGAATCCCAGTAATGTAAACATTAAAAAGTATGAAATCTTGGGGCAGTTGTTAGTGCAATGGTTACAGAGTTTGCCCTGTGATCGGAAGATCACCGGTTCAAGTCCCAGACTGGTAAAGGTACCACTGAGGTACTCATGAGCAAGGTACCGTCCCCTAGTACTGCGCCCTGTCAAAAAGCTGCCCCTGCTCCTTCACGTATGGTTCAAATGCAGAGCTCGTGTGTCGACGTGGTGCACTGTGTTCTGTACTGTGTTCACAATCCCAAATAAACAGTCCCTCCACGATTTTACAGGCCTTTTTTTAGATTGTTGCGTCTTTAAATGCCTGATTTTGCAGAAGCTTTTCTATAAAATTGTGTTGAAGTGTTGCAGTGTTTTTAGCCATTTTGTTGCAGTACATTTGCGAAAGCAAGTCAAAGTTGCGGAAAGAAGCTGTGATATTCCAATTATTCATTAACTTTTCCTGTAGCAAACTACAGTCATTCGATTTCCATCTTCCTGAACTGCGATCCGAGACCGTGGAGGTTTGTATCGCGATTTTCGGTTCATTTTCAGAAGCGTTGGTAATCACGAACATCTTCAACACATGTGAACCTATGCATAACTTCTCACACAACAACAAAATATCGAAATTAGAAGTCTCAGGGTAATTCAGATAGTTCCACTCCCTCTAAAGCACATGAGGCTTTTCCACACGATGGAGCAGATCTGCAGCAAAGCGCGTGTTAATGTTCGGATAAAAACTCTACGCATGCCTCCATCAACACAAGCCACAGCTGAGGAATTAAACAATCAATGCAACACAATTTCCATGTTTACTGGGATAAGTAAAGCTCTGTTCAATAACACGCAATCAATGAAACTTTTATGAGCGGAGACTCTCACTGCTCGGTTAGTCATCAGCTGCAAACCGGCGATGAAATCTACATCTGCACTGCAGTAAACAACAATTACACACACACACACACACACACACACACACACACACACTCCTCCAACGCAACCGTCACAGAATAGCAATGCAAGAACACGATCGATGGGAACAATCCTAACACAGGATGCAAACTTCAGGCTAAAGGGACTAATGGGCTGGTTTCTTGAACATGGATAAAGCCTAGTCTTGAACTGAGAGTCATCACGGAAACCTCAAAGCTAGTCTAGGCTTAGGCTTAAACATAGTTCGGGAAACTGGCCCAATGTCTTCTCAAGCTTTTTCTTAAATTTGTTGTTCAGAAAGTTTGTAAGGACAATGGGATTCATGACGTCTTCTTGAATGATGGACATATGAGTGTATTGTGTTTTTATTTGAGTAACAGACATGAAAAGTGGGGTGTGTGTGTGTGTGTGTGTATATATATGTGTATTTAGTGCATGAAGTGACTGGACTCTCTCTCGTATGATTCCTCCTGCATCTCTTCACACCATTACTGTGCATCAGCTTCTAACTCGTAATTGAAGTGTAAATCATCTCATTCCATCATCAGATTGTACATTATCAAATCACCATCTTGATTAAATCATGTTAGAGGCGTAATCCCTGCAGCATCAACAGATTTAGGAACATTAAATATAAATATCGTTGATTTTTGTTTCACACAGACGTCCTTTGTGCTTTATCATAATGTGATGTACTTCATGTCTGAAGAGAAAAACGTATTTTCCTCCTCGTTCAGCTGGTAGATGAGAAGACGGACTCACAAGGACGAGTGGGGATTGATGAACACATGCTGAATTAAATGTATTGAGTGGAGCAGTAATTACACTGTAGTGAAGCGGTCAGTATGTCCACCCGCTTCATAAAGAGAGCTGTATTACATTCTAGCAGATGTGTTTTTACACATGCTTCAAGATGCTTTTGATGACAGACCATCTTCACTTGAGTTTGCAGACTTCACCAACAACAAAAAAGCCATTCTCCTTCACAAACAGCTCTATCAATTATTGCAAGATGAGGTTTATATTTGGGAAGATGGCTGGCTGGATATCATTTAAAAAAAATATCAGTATCAGACCAATATCTAGCCAGTACATTTTACATTTACAGCATTTAGCTGACGCTCTTATCCAGAGCGACTTACATTTCCTAATTTCAGGGACAGCTCCCCTGAGAGCAACTTAGGGTTAAGGGTCTTTCTCAGAGACCCAGTGTTGGTAATGCCAGAGGTTGGATTCAAACCCACAACCTCTTGGTCCAAAGGCGAGTGTCCTACCACTAGGCCACCAACACCATATCATTTCATTACTGCTTCATATTTCATGGTTGAATGAGTGTATTCTTTACACAATGAAACTGAGCACTACATGACATGAAACAAGATTAAGATTGGGCAGAGTGATACATGATACGGCTGCTGATTAGTTTAATTGGAGGACGTTATTAAAAATAAAAACAGCCACACTCTACCAGTCCCGCCAGGATTTCACGAGCCTTTTTTGAGATTGTTGTGGCCTAAAATGCCTGATTTTGTGGCAGCTTCTCCATCAACTTTGTGATGAAAGTTTCAGTGTTTATTAGACATTTTGTTGCAATAAAGTTGCGGAAGCAAGTCAAGGTTGCAGAAAAATTAGCGATTTTGTCCACCTACACTACCCGTCAAACGTTTGGACACACCTTCCCATTTAATGTTTTATTCTTTATTATCATGACTATTTCCATTGTAGATTCTCACTGAAGGCTCTATGAATGAACACATATGGAATTATGTAGTAAACAACAAGTGTGAAATAACCCAGAACATGTTTTACTGTATATCTTAGCCCTTACACAGTTCATTCATAGTTTTGATGCCTTTAGTGAGAATCTACAATGTAAATAGTAATGAAAATAAAGAAGAAACACTGAATGGGAAGGTGTGTCCAAACTTTTGACTGGTGGTGTATATATGGAAGTCGCATCTGTTATATGTCTGGACCTACAATCCAAAAATAGAGTGAAGGATTAACATCGACAACAACGAGATTTGGCGATACTAAAGCGATATTTCTGGTGAAATAGTACAGCATTATCTACGTACCAAAATTCCGAGCATGCAGTGGGACTTTCAGCAGCAAAATCCGGTGACTGTACACATTCAACTCCACCTTCATGCTCGCTCCACTTGCTACTGTGACATAAATGTGGTAAACAGCAGCCTCACATGCTTGGAGAAATCAGGTGTGTAATATGACTCCAAGTTGATATAGATGATTTAATGAGATGATTTACACTTCATTTAGAGGTTAGAAGCTGTATAAGTTGACATTATTGATAATGTGTCCACCTAAAGGTCGAACAGCTATAAACATTGCTGGTTAGATGCTAATCAAACACCAAAAAACAGCTTAAGCCAGAGTGCAAACTGATGCTATTAAAACCAACACAAGTAAAATGACTTGATTAAGATGGTGAGCAGATGACCATGCCTGGACAATTAATCAAAAATGAATCAAAACTGAAATTCAGAACCTCTAATCGTTCTAATCATGCTCATGATTATTATTTAAATTATTTTAACAGTTGAGCGTATTTACAGCACAAACCCCAAAACAAAATATTCATTCAATAATTCAAGGTCAATTAATCGTGATATTGATTTAACATTCAATATCGTCCAGCCCTATGGCCAGACAAAACCCAACTAACTGGACAGGGCTTGTTTTCCATCAGCAGGGTCAGTGCGGTCATGAAAAACTAAAGCATCACCTCCCACTGCAGCAAAAACAATGGTTTCATATTCGTGCAGAATTCCAACAGCACAAATCAATAAGGGACATTCATCTGCAGGACGAAGACGTGGCCTAGGAAATTCCGGACACGTCGTCCGAGCTCTTAGCCCATTAGCGCACTATTGACCACTCTGCCTTATTTGTAAACAGTGTCTGAAAGTAAAACTCAGGTTTACTTGATGGATTGAGTTTGCAGAGATGGATGAAGGCAATCAATTATCTTAATTCAGCAGTGGAATCTCTGATTAAATCTGTGAGATAACAGATGAGATGACTGCAATATTTTCTGGAAGAAGAATCATCAGAGCTCAACGTGTCCGGACAAAGGGCTGGGAAATTAATCAAAAATTAATCAAATCTGACATTCTCTGCTCAATGTAATCTGGTGTGTGTTGTCATGTGATTCCTCCCTGACCAGTCTGCCATTACACTGTTAAATTATTTTAAAGATCACAAAAATATGCACATATAAACAATATCCAAGCTTTAACAGTTGAGGACATTTACAGTAATAAACAGAGGGCTGAAAACTAAATAATCATTCATTAATAATAACCTATGTAAATTTCAATTAACTGCAGGGATGTACGATATAGGAATTATTGGACGATGCCGATATTTGCGTAAAGACGAGAGATTTTGATCGCCAAAGTTCCACTGCACGCTCAGAATTTTGGCCCAAAAATAAAACCATAGTTCTGACATTTCTAACACAGCGCTAAGTCAAGTGAGTGTAAAAGCAGAGAGGAGCGAGGGCGCAGCATTTCCAGCGTAGTGCACAACATTTCCTGAGATGTACATTACTACATAGAAGAGTATGATAAGAGCACCTTACCTACCATACTGTTAAGAGCGACGTGGCTCGGGACACAGCCCATGTGTGAGCTCACATTCACTAAGTGACAAACATGCAATTTAGTTACTTAATTTTTTTTTTTGCATGTGCAGCCAGAGTTCAGCGTAAAGACAAGAGATTTTGCTGGTGAACGTTCCACTGCATTTTGTAGCTTATATCCTGAGTATATTCTCCTAAATTGGCTTCACAAATATCTCAAATATGTATGACCTAAAATAGAATGAGACTTACTGAATATCAGCTTTGTGTCTTACAATCAGCCAACAATAAGTAATTGTTCAATGAAGATTTAATTGCATCTCACAGAGAATTCACGAATCATTTCTGGTACTGTGAGTCTCAGCAGAGATCATTTAAAGAGCAAAACTCAAAAGTATTTTACCCTGTAAGACATGTCAGGGATCTAGTGAGATGCAATTCAGAAAAATCTTGTCATACAGTATATACGTGGCTCATGCATTTAATTCTGCGTATGAACTAGAAATGAATAATTTGTGTTGCCTCAACACCTGATATATGGATTTTTTGGTATAAATGAGACATTTAGATTCCCAACCAGCAAAACAGATCAACCTTGTTGTACAAAATACTCCATTTCTGGACTCTCTGCTTTCCCTCGAGTTTTGTATGAGATTTTTCCCATTTGAAAAAATGTAAGAATATGATTAAAATTTTGGTAACAGCTGCTTTCATCAGTTTAGAAAAGACAGCAAATAATGGGGAACACAAGCCAGAACACACACAATCAACCAAAGCTAAAGGCCATTTTAAGGTTCAAATTTTACTTTCTTATAAAACAATCAATTCACCAAACCTCACAGAAACTCACAAGCAATAACATGCATAAGATTTTACCGCATCAACAAGTACACACAATGTCAGTCTCTTCATGCTACACACATGCTGGAGAGGAAGCTAAAAATGACTCTCATTATACAGCTCTGAAAAATGAACGAACCTCCAAAATCCGTCTCTGCCAACATGCAGCACAAAACCCTTAATCAATCCAATCTCGACCTCCACATGCTCCTAGAAATCCGGTTTTGTCTCGTCACATCACAGCAGAAAGATCAAAATCGTGTCGAGCACACCGGGCCGAGTGTACAGATGTAGCGATACATCAATCTTTGATGATACTCAATATATGAAAAAAATTAAGAGAGCACATCAATTTGCCAAAATTGTTCATCATTTGTGTATCTACCAAAAACCAAAATCCAAAAATGTCTTTTCCAAAATTCATCCCCAAAAACAAAATGAAAAAAGATAATGGGATGTTTTCTAACTTTCTATTTTAAACAAAAAAAAGGAAAATCTGAAAAAAATCTCCGATATACTCTGATGATTTTATATCAAACTAAATTGGTGTGACCCAGGAGCAACTGTTACATGATCAAAATACATATATTACACTAGGGGCATAATGATACATCAGTCTACATCAATTCAATGATCAACAAGTCCATAACATCAAAAAAAATGAGAACATAACTCAGAAACCATTCATCAAACATCACATCACTATTCTTAAGAAGAAATTTGTTCTTACACTTACATGCAGTTTTCACAATTCAACAATGTGTTTATTATTTATTATTAATATATTTATGAACAGAATCTGCAGGTGAACAGAACTCTTACACAAATTATACAGCATGTGTGTTGTGCAAAATATCAGCTTATTGTGTTTTCTTCAATTCTACAGTTGTAGAAAATTATACTATTTAAATGTCTTATCTTTCTTAAGATCAAACTTAAGAAAATATTGGCGAATGAGACGAGTTGTTTTGCATTTTAATAAAAATGACATTTGAGTTGTTTTTGTGATTTGATATGAATGGAAGTGGTGTTGTTAAATCAGCATATGATATGCTCTTATATCCATCGCTGGCTTCTGAATTGAAATCAAATGGAAATCGTATCGTAGCAGACTTTGTGTTATCGGCAGACGTTGAATCGTCGTCCATTGAATCGATATTACATTGCATCGTGATGAGACGTGTAATTAAGAGCAGTAGCTGAGTGCGGTGAAGATGAACATGGCGTTTGCTCGCCTGCTGCGCCAAATTGGAGGTTTCCACAAAGAGCTAAATTGTGAGTTTTGGTTATCGGGTGAAAGCTGGGGATGGGGAAGAGAAACAGCTGTTGCAGCTTGATCATTAGGAAGGGGGTAATACCAGTGGATATTGAACCAGCATGCCACGTCGGCAGTGTGATCGTGCCCCCTCTGGGCCGGGCGCATCACAGCCTCGCGTCTCTCCTCTCAAAACTTTAACACGGACGTAAAACAGACAGCACTCGTACATCACACTCTTTATGACCGCCGTTCGAGCGCCGAGTAGCAGATAAAGCCTTTTACACAACGTTTGCACTCACGAATCGTGCTGTCTGTGAAATAGAGGGAGAAAGGAGGAGGAGGAGGAGGAGGAGAGTGAAGAGAAAACCCCACAAAGCTTTATCTGGCTTTCAGCTTTAACAGGACAGCTCGAGCATCTTTAAACCGGACAAAAATGTTTAAATGGTTGTGCTGAGGCTGCTGTATATTGGCAAATCCAGCAGAGATTATAAGGAGCTCATTTTGTCATCCAGTATTCAGTAAAGCTGCACAATATATTGATATATTGCACACAGCTATACAACTGGTTTCAAAGCACACAAAATGCAAAAATAGATAAGCATTGTAACTCTGCTGAATTGCTTCTGAAGGGTGGAAATGATTCCATTACAGTAATTGACTCAACATGACATAATTATAATTATTGTTTAAATAATTACAATTATTCAGTGCATTAGTCCAGGCTAAATGAACTGATCTATTGTTAAATCAGCTTCTACGGTGGATAAATATAGAGTAGCACGTAAAAATTATAAATGTATTTATAAAGCGCCTTTCACAGACAAAAATCACAAGGTGGTGAAGAATAGGAGTGCAACAAGTAACAGGCAAACTGAATCAATAGAAATAAAAATAAAGAAATGAGCTAGTACGGTTCAAAACTGTGAATTTGCTGGTCCTGACAGCCGAATATCGCGCATGCGCACATCACCATGACGACCCGAATCGATGTACTGATGCAGCCCAAACCCAACTCATAGTTCGCGAATGAAAAGCAGAGCTGAAGTTGATCATAAGGAATATTTATTTTACCTCGGAACAGGAAGGCTTTGCTGCCGTTGTGAAGCCCAGACACCTGCGTTATTCCATACGTAGCGTTCAACAAATCCAGCTCGGAGATGATGTCGATCTGCAAATCAGGATCTATTCCAAATCCGACCACTGACGAGGAAAACAACACACGCACAGGAGTAAATACGGTGAGCAGGAGGACGTTATGGGGGGCATTTAAATCCCGCAAACCTTCACATCAAAGTCCCAAAACTGTGCGTTTTCAGCTCGAGGAGCGAACACATCGCTGCAGTAAAGAACACATTCACCAAATTAACTACATATTTTTAAATATATTAGCCTGGAAATTAAGTTAACTGCTGAATGTGGGTTAACTGTTAAAGCTCTTCTGGTCAGGTTAATCATCATTTTAACAAAAGTGCGACACGAATCCGATTCCGCGTCTCTCCACAAATTCCCACAAACACCTGAATTTTGGCACAAGCTGCGCGCCTGCTGTTTTTTTTTATTTTTTAATCACAGGTTTGTATTTTCTTCATAATTTACACAGACATTATTTTGTGTTCTTATTATTAGTGATTTTCCGACTTAAAATTGGGTTCAAAAATGACAAGTGAACGCCCAGGCGCGCGCGCCACGCGCGATTCTCCTACGAACGTGGTGTCGGTCTCGCGCTGTTATAAACGATAATACCGAGATATGAAGATGTAAATGCCACGTGTAAGAGAAACACGCACCTGTTCCGAGCATCAGCAGCATCAGCAGCGTGGTTCGAGCCATTAGAGCGAGTTCTGCTGCTCCACACACACACTCTCTCTCCGAGTCTGAGCGCCGAGATCCGCGCGACACAAACTTCACCTGCTCCGGGCTGCGCGCGTGTGTGCGTGAGGGAGAGGGAGAGTGTGTGCGCGCGAGGTGATGCTAAGTCGTTCCTGAATCAGACGGATCAGTGGGTCGGTTCAAGGAGTCGGTTCCTTTATATGTGAACGAAGGGAATCGATTCGTATGTGTTCATCTCTCTCTCTCTCTCTCTCTCTCTCTCTCTCTCTCTAAGAAAATGTATTCCCTCTTGTATGGAATACATTATTAATAATAATAATAATAATAATAATAATAATAATAATAATAATAATAATAATAATAACTATTATTATTATTGTTGTTGTTGTTGTTGTTGTAAACTTTTTGATCATTAAGTGAAAAAAACACGTAAGACAACGTTGTATGTACAATAATGTATAAGAAACCCCAAAATGTTGCTCACAATTGTATGATAATAATATATATTACAAATACACATAATTGCAATTATAACATGACAAATAGTTTTCCAGTTATCAAATTGAAAATCGCACTTTTCTGAGAGTTTGAAAACGAGTTCAATATTTTCCGTGTAAACGTATATAATAAGACTTATATAGACTTATATAAAACGTATATAATAAGAAAACTGATGCCAAATACGAGCAAAACCATCGAGCAGAATTTAGTGAGAATCAAGTCGGAATCTGCTGGTGAATCAAAAAAGAACCGAGTCCTGTTCGCGAGCTGAATCGTTAGACTGAGAGTCACCGAGCGGTTTGGACCGAACCACAGTCATAAAAAAAGGGGGGTGAAAAACCTCAGGAGCAAAAACCCACACCCTGAACCAACATGAGAATTGACCCCAATCCCAGTCCATCTCAGCCTTTATGTTGCATGTCAAATCTCATTTACAGCAAGTGTTTAAAAATCCAACTTCAGTTTTTATCTGATTATGAAAAATAGTTTTAAATTAAGGCATGCAATTATATAATATTATACAACTGTAGAATCGAATAAATCCCATTAAGAGAATGTTTTACACAAAAAGATAGTTAGGAATTATCAAAGTCAAGGTAAAGTCAAAGTAAACTTTACTGTCATCTCTGCTATACTGTACAAGTATACAAAGAGAAGAGACAACACAGCTCCAGTTTTAACAGAACAAAGAACAAATAAGGCCAATAGAATAAGCAATAGTAAATTTTCAAATAAAAAATTACTACAGTATAAGTCATAAGGCCTGACTTTAATAAGTTGTTATTATAATACAAATGTCAGTGTGTCTGTCTCATTAATATTAAGCAGTTAGAGCCCCAAATGGCACAGTAATATCGGTGAACTGTGTTTGAATGATTCCAGGTCACATCACAATGACATGGCAGGAGTGGACATGGCTTGTCTCAGTCGGGCTTAGCAACGCTCAGGTTAGCTTGACTAATATGGTCTCATCTTGTCTTGGCTCGACTCAGTCCGCATCCCATTGGAGCCTGTATGACTCGTTCGTCATCTTTCTCGGCTAGGCTCGTCCTGTCTCGTCTCAGCTTGGCTCGGCTCAGCTCAGTTTGACTCGGCTTGGCTCAGCTCGGCATGGCTGAGCATGGCTCATCTCAGTTTGGCTGAGCATGGCTAGACTTGTCTCGTCTCAGCTCAGTTCAGCTTGGCACAGCTCGGCTTGTCTTGTCTCAGATTGACTTGGCTCTGCACAGCTTAGGTCAGCTTGTCTAATATGGTCTTGTCTTGTCTCATCTCATCTTGTCTCATCTTAGCACGGTTCAGCTCAGCTCATCTTGACTTGGCTCAACTCAGCCTGCATCCCGTTCCAGCCTCTCCAACGCACTCCGCGTCTCACTCGGTCTCGCCGCCGCCCCTGGGACGGTAAAGGCTTTTTATAAGCACAGCTTCTCCAGTCTGCTACCCCTCTGAGACCCGTCCCTGTAGGAACCCATTAATCATGTTCCCCGCGCACCTCGTCTGCTGCCCCCCCTCCTGTGGGTCTAATTTGTGGGCATTGTCATGTTGTCTGGGTTACACGCCTCATAAGAGCATGGCCACATGCAGATGGCACAGAAACACTAAACCCCTTTTTGCACCTTGTGAGTTCGACAATCGAATATGAGCTCACCCTCAGAGTGTAGAGCTAGAGCTCAGACCATATACACACACATACACACACCCTACATCATATGCTAAAATGTACACAGTGATAACCCTTTGATATGTACAGTGCAATACTGTAATTACAAATTATTATCAAAGCATTTGATATTTACATCAAACAATGATTTACTGATCCCCAGCTTTTGGATCAAATCAAACTGAAATCATATCATGTCAGATTTTGCATTATCATCAAACATAAAATCGTTGTACGCTGAATTGACATAATATTATATTGTGATTAAACTCTGATTTATATCCCTAGAGGTTAGCTACACTACAAAGCAATTTTGCCATGAAACATCATTATATATTTAAAAAATGGTAACTCAAAGCTACAGTGTTTTAAAAGCATCTCTACTACTTACAAGCTACTGATAAACTAGTCAAAGTTGTAATGTCACTGATTCTAGTTAGCTCCTCCCAATACTGGACCTACTACAAGAGAAAATAAACTAAAATAAACAAGAAAAGCTCTAAAAAGGACACTGTTTTTGAATGTGTGAGATATCTAGTTGTATTGTCTTCTAACATTTTCATGTGCTTTTTCTCTTGAAGAACAAGTGTTAAAAGAATAAATATTTATAAGGCAACATCATAGTCATTAAACAAACAAAAATCTAATATTAAACCTTACATATCACCCCCAAAAGCAAAAGCTAAACATAACACAGATGCACACATTACACCAAGCAATTTCTGCAATTTGATACCGATACAGAAGTGTGGCTTTCTTCCCCTCCAGACTCCGGCGAATTCAATTAAAACAACATTATCCAGCGCTGACAACACAGCTGTGCAATGACAGTGAGGAGGAAAAAAACAGGCTTGGGAATCCAACGTCTTAAAATAGACACAAGCTGAATATTAAACATTCACTCTAACCACCACATCAGTCAAATACTGTAGAGCAACAACCTTCTCCACACGAAAATGACAGAGAAATCACGCCGGAGATGGAGGAGGAAGGAAAGTCCACTCCGGTAATTAGAGTTCATATTAGGTTGAGGGACTAAATTGTGAGTTTCGTCACAATACGATATTATATCGGTCCAACAGACAATGATTCAATGTCTGCTGATATCACAAAGTCTGCTATGATACGATTTCAATTCAGAATCGATATGAGGCAATGTCATATGATTATACTTATATTAACACCATCACTTTCATTCATATCAAATTACAAAGAACAACTCAAATATCATTTGACATTTAACCAGACATTTAAATGGAAAACAATCTTCTTTTTCAATAAGAAATAGACGTCCTGGTGTTATAATATGAATATTTTCTTTTTGAATCAATGACAGTGCTGGTCAAGTTACTTCCAACATGTACTAGATTCTAGATTTCAAAGTAACTGGTTCCATTGCAATATGACTGTGTCTGAATTGTAATGTGTTACTCGACTCCTGCATTAATGTTGAGTTACTTTCACCAGAGTAAGTGTGGAGGTAGGACATAGTGAAATGGTAAAAAGTAGTTTACTGCAGTTGATTCTACATCAGTGGAGGGTGATGTGGTGCAGCATCATGTAGACATACACTCTGTAGGAAATAACTCTTTTACTTACACTATTTAACTCTTGTGCTAAAAGTCTCATGGTGTTGGGGATTTGATTATAAAAACAAAACAGCACTAAATTTCTGGTTAAAAGTGTGTTGTAATGCGCATTACTTAAGTATGTAACAAATATAATATTACTGCAATTTTATTAGTAATGCCTTACATTACTGCGTTACAGCAAAAAGTCATACATTACAGTAATGGCGTTTTTTTTTTGTCACATGTTATTCCCAATACTGATCAATGCTTTGATCTTGTTAATCATTAAATTAATGCATCGATGTAAATTAATGTATTGTTCCACCTCTAGTGAGTGATAATATGATAATATGTAATGATAACGAAATGATCATTAATAAGAGCTCCAAAAGAACCTAAATCTATGTATCGATCTAGACAGATGTATCGTTACAGCTCAGTAGGGAGGGTGAATATTCCCAGCAAAGCTTACAGCACAAATTATGTCACGGAGTGTGTGATGGTGGTTTGTGAATGCCAGCCAGGACGCATGCTGAAATCTGTAAGGGAGCAGATGGTGAATTCTCGCTGCTGTGTACGAGATGCATCAGAGGCGCAGACGCAGGCGCAGACAACGTTTCAACAGCAGCAGCTGATACAAAACACTCCCTTATCAGTTTATTCCCCGACCAGGCACGCTAGTCACAAAACCTGCTGCTGCTGCTGGAGACCTTCAGCTGTTCACACACCTCACAGTATATTCAGTTTGCCCTGAAAGCATAAGTCGTTTTGGTGAGTCTTCTTTTACACAGCAGTTTTACAAACTACAAACTACTACTGATTAAACGTATCTAAGCTCCACTACAAGCTGCTGGTTTAATATAGTAGTTACTGCACAACAAGCTACAGAGTAAAAGCAGTCACTACATCCAAACTGTTTTATCCAGTAATACGGGATGTTTGTGCTGTAGGACTATTAAAAATAATCACTTAAAAACAATGTCAAATAATTGATGTAAATGTAGTATCAAAGTCTATGTTGGTTAACAATGTAATGTCAAATCCCAATCATGTGTGTATGATGTTTTGGAGGTAGAGAGTGTTGTGATGTTCGGCTTGTGTAAGTCACACTCCAATGTGTAAGTTTTGTGCATTTGGCCTTTCAGAGTTCAAGTTGAAGTTCAGTTCAGGTTCAAGTAGGATTTATTGTCATTCTACCATACACACACAGTACATAGTAAAAGCGAAACAACGTTTCTCCAGGACCGTGGTGCAACACAAAAGCAAAACAACACAAAACAGGACATACAAGTACAAACAAGACAAAGAGCAATAGTACAACTAACAAGACAAGACAAGACAACCGGAGCAACGTCAACAGTGCAAACCAGCAATAAATATGATTGTACAATTTTGAGCAGCAATAAGTAAGTATAGTTGTGACAGCAATAAATATAATTGTGCAGATTGTAGCAGCGAACAAAAGTGCAGTATAAAAAAGTATTTTAACAGGTAGTTGAGGTCTGAGTTGTTCAAGGGGGGTAGGATGAGGGAGAGGACGGGGTGTTAGCGGTGAGTGTGTGTGTGTGTGCATTATATGCTTCACTTCCGGTTGAGGAGTCTGATGACCTCGGGGAAGAAACTGTTCCCCATTCTGATAGTAGAGGCCAGTATGCTACGGAAACTTTTTCCAGATGGGAGGAGGGTAAAAAGAATGTGTGAGGGGTCAGTGGGATCATCCACAATGCTGCTAGCTTTGCGGACACAGTGTGTGGTGTAAATGTCCATCACAGAGGGGAGAGAAACCCCGATGATCTTCTCAGCTGTCCTCACAATCCTCTCTAGGGTCTTTTGGTCCGAAACATTACAATTCCCATACCAGGCTGTGATGCAGCTGCAGAGAATGCTGACGCTGCTGGGCCTTCTTGGTGTTGGAGCTGGTGTTGAGGGTCCACGTGAGGTTCTTCTTGATGTGAACACCAAGGAACTTGGTGCTCTGGACAGTCTCCACTGAGGAACATCAGCAGGGAGTGATCCCGGTGCACCTTCCTGAAGTCAACAATCATCTCTTTTGTTTTCGCCACATTCAGGGAAAGGTTGTTGACTCTACACCAGTCCGTCAGCCATTGCACCTCCTCTCTGTATGCTACTTCATTGTTACCGCTGATCAAACCCACCACAGTTGTATCATCGCCGAATTTGATGATGTGGGTCGAGCTGTGCATTGCTGCACAGTCATGAGTCAGCAGCATGAACAGTAGAGGGCTGAGCCTGTGTTCAGCATGGCGGTACTGGAGATGTTGCTCCCGATTCTGACTGACTGAGGTCTCCCAGTCAAAAAGTCCATGACCCAGTTGCAGAGAGAGGTGTTTAAGCCCAGCAGTCTCAACTTCCCGATCAGATGCTGAGGAATCTGATAGTGTTAAATACTGAACTGAAATCTATGAACAGCATTCTAACGTAAGTGTTCTTTGTGTCCAAATGGGTAAGGGCCAGGTGTAGGGTGGTAGTAATGGCATCATCTGTAGAACGGTTGGGACGGTATGCAAACTGCAGGGGGTCCAGTGAGGGTGGCAGCTGTGACTTGATGTGCCTCATGACGAGCCTCTCGAAGCATTTCATGATGATGGGTGTGAGTGCAATGGGATGATAGCCATTGAGGCAGGACACTGGTGACTTCTTTGGCACGGGGATGATCGTAGTGGTTTTGAAGCACGTTGGAATGGCAGTGGTGCTCAGAGAAATGTTGAAGATGCTTGTAAAAACATCTGCCAGCTGTTCTGCACATCCTTTGAGCACACAACCAGGGATGTTGTCTGGTCCAGCAGTTTTCCTCACGTTAACCACGGTCAGACAGAGCACCTGATCGTTGGGAGGTTGAATGGACTCCACGGCATCCACAGCTTCTGGTTGAAGCGTATGGTGATGTTCTTGGAGACAGTGACATCATCGATGCACTTGCTGATGTAGCCAGTGACCGAAGCAGTGTACTCCTCCAGGTTGATGAAGCTGCTGTAGGTTGCAGCCTCCCTGAACATTTAGATAAATGTGGACACATCGTTTTGCTCGGCCTGTATCGGCTCAGCTGGTCATGGCTGGACATGGCTTTTTTCAGTTTGGGTTAGCTTTCCCTCTGCTTGTCTTGTCTCAGCTTGGCTCAACTTGACATGGGTGGGCACACCCTGTCTCAGTTTGGCTCAGCTTGGCTCATTTGGTCTCAGATCGGCTTGGCTCAGCACAACTCATGTTGGCTCGACTAATGTGGTCTCTTCTTGTCTTGTCTCATCTTGTCTCATTGTCTTGTTTTGGCTTGGCTCATCTTGACTTGATAACACCAATCACAGATACCTGCTAGTTGAAAATAGCTGTCTTTGTTAATAGAGAAAACATTGTATTATTTTTTGTAACAATGTAGTTTTTGTCTCAATACATCACTACATGTTTAAAAATTAGTTACTTTTAAAGACTAGCTTCATTACTGAGAAGCTGCTGAAATAGTGAAGATAACAACTCCCATCACTGAGTGCAGTTATCTCATCACATAAGCCTATAAGTGAAATATGTGTTTGTCAATACAGACAGAATTATTTAAAATAATTGCAACATCAAATTTTTTTTTCAACATCAAGTGCAGTTAACCTTGAGAGACTCTCGCTGCCCTTTTCAAACTCAACAAGACAATTATGTTAACATGTGTGTGAGCATTATAAAAAGCTTTTAGATAATTAAACTGCACTAAAGTGACTCATACAAAACGGTATTGATCCAAAGATACTTAAGAGGCTCTGAAGTGGAGCGGAACTCACATGGCACAGTTTTATCTTCAGCTTTATTTAATATGACGCAGCCAAAAAAATGATCTAAAAAGATGTCGTGTCACATCCTGATAAGTGCTCATGCTTGTGTGCTCTGATAAACCCATACAAACAGAGGTTCAGCAGTTAGATTTGGATAAAGAACAGAAATGATCCGTATCCCGCCAGTGGTTATAGGAACGATTAATCATTGTCAGAGACGTAAATGACTAGTGCTTATTTAGCAAAATTGGAGAACAGGAAAAGATATATTACCTTTCTCATTTCTAATTTCAAATCACCAGCTGTCTTCAGAATGAAGTCTCCCATAAGTGATAGTGTCCTGCATTTTTAACGCTTTATGAATAAAGATATAAATTATCTTGTAAAAGGTTTGAAACTCAGTCATGAAAAAGTTCAAACAAATTTCCATGTGTCAGACGTGTAAGAAACTGTAATGTACTTCCTTTGAAATACATTCCTCTAATGTCAAAAATCTGAATTTAGAAGCGGCAGCACAAAGTGATAAAGTCTGTGGTCTGGAATCTCTTTGTCACTGGTGAGCAGCACTATGAGGGGGGTGAGAGTGTAAGAGTGTGAGTGGGTGAGACGGTGAGAAGGTTAGGCGGTGAGCGTATGAGACGGTGAGGGAGTGCGAGGGTAAAGGCATGAAAGGGTCAGGGGTTGAAAGAGGGTGGGGGGCGAGAGGGTGAGAGTATGATGTGGTGAGAGTATAATAGGTTGAGATGGTGAAGGGATGAGAGAGGGTGAGTGGGTGAGAGGGGGTGAGAGGGTGAGTGTTGAGGACATAACTTCCACATCAGCAAGGTCAACTGCATGAGAGCCTCAGCATTAGCGTTCCGTAATCACACCCACAGGGATTGGTGTTTTAACTCCAGTTTGTCAGCTCCCGGTTCGCGCTGGCCGAGTGTCACTTCCTCTGCACATGATTAATGTCGTCCTCTAGGGCTGAACGAGGGAGCGAAAAGAAGTGGAGGGAAAACCTCAACCCGGCACATACGTCACTCAACAAACACCCCTCAGAGCCAGAAAGCTTCCGCCTTATTCACTCTTCTGTTGAAATCACACCATCATTTTAAAGCATCCAGAAACAAAATTGTGAAGGAAATTCTAAAATGCTAAAATGTAGTTTGCTGCAGCTCATTCTACATCTAGTGGCAATGTGGTGTAGCATAATGACTGTAGACACTGTAAGAACTCCAAATCGCGAGTGGGAGGATTCCCCAGTCCAAGTTCCGAAGCAGCAAACTCCAAAACTGCCCAGAAACAAACAGGGGTAACCTTGCATGGCAGACCTGGTTGAAGAGGGTCTCCAGGTTATTGCCCCTGAGGTTCAATCCTACATTTCTTTTTTGGAGTATGCCCAGGATCCACAAAGAGTTCCTATAATTCTACAATCTTCCCGGTGATTCCACTTCTTAGACAATCAAAAGTGACTCCCGTTTATCCAGAATTTGGAAATATTGATTATCCAGATCTTCAGATAGATAGTTATCTGGGAAGCCACCTTTAGGCATGCTGAGACCCTACTATCCAAGGCACATTTACCACCAAGTGAGAAACTACAATCAGTGATATGTATAATGTTCAATAGTTGTGCAAATATTGTAGCAGCAGTCAACAGAGGAGAACCACAAGTAAAATCATGGAAACAATCTTTTACACATTAAATGTATGTTCGATCAGGTTCAGATAATGACTGGATGGATTTAAACATAGACTCTAAACTGAAGGTAGGAATAACTATTGCCATGTGAGAACGTACATGGCAATGAAGTCACCTCTGATTCTGAAAGCACCAACACAAAAACCTAACTAGCATCCGTGTTGTAGTCGTGTAAGTAGCTGTAATGTACTTCCTTTTGAAACACTTTTCTCTAATATTAAAAATCTAAATTTGAAGCCCCAGTGTGAAATGATGAAGTCTTTATTTTCAGTGAGTATAAGCGATGCGAGTGAGTTGGGAGGACACTGTAAACTGGGAAATGCACTTGAGGTTGCCCCAGTTCCCTGTCGCACGTTGGCTCCCAGTGAGCCGCCTGTCTGCTCGATGCTGCTGCTGTGTACATCTCTGAATAAAGTTAGACTAAAACTGGGTCAGACTTCAGTTGGGTGACTCTGGAAGTCTCTGAGCGTGTGAATTTATGAATGGCTCGCAAGTGCCAGTGATGACGCATTCCAACTTCTTTTCTCCAAGTTTCCCAGTTTTCCAAGTTAGCGGCTTCCCCCGAGTTGTTACATAGAAACTGACCGGTCGCAACATTGCAAGTCTCTGATGTTCAGCTTCTTTAAGCATGTCCCAAATTCCCTACTCATGCTGTTTTTGTTTGGAGCAAGGCCACAATCCGAAAAAATGAGACCACAATTAGAAGCTAAAAGACTTCAATAAACCACCAAAGCCATAAATAACTGTGGGGAAAATGAAGAAACTTTGAGAAATTTCTTTGAGTTTTCACCGTCTGACTCCATCCACAGTGCCTCTGTGGTTTTCAGGTCAGGTCAGGTTTTCAAGCTCCAGATGACTGCTTTTTGTCCAGATGCCCTTTACTCGGCTTGGCAGTGCTTTTAGAACGGTCGTTGTGAGGTGCTGCAGTTTAAAATTGTCACAATTTTTCTTCACATGAAATTCTTCAATTTTCTCTGCTCCAAAATGAACCCAAATCAGAACATCTCCACCCCCACATCTGACCTCAAGACATCTCCATAAACACATAAACCTCAGACTTATTTCTCCTTCCACCTTTATGGCAACACTTGAGATCTTTCACATTTCAAAACATTTCTCTATTAATTTTGTTATTGGCTTATATCATTGGAATAGCAAACTGTAGACATGCATGCCATACATTGATATTGACCTTATGGACCCAATTTAGAGTATCCAATCAACCTAAACTGCATGTTTTTGGACTTTGGGAGGAAACCGGAGCACCAGGGAAAAACACACGCCATCAAAGAAGAGTACACAGAAAGACCCAATGACCGACCCAGGGATCAAACCAGGGGTCATCCCCAATGCAGCAATAATGAGTTTTAGAAAATAAATGACCATGGATACCTGAGTGGTTCCTTTAGTGGTCGGGGGACTTGATCCAGTGTCCCTCCGATTGCACCCTAATCGCTACGCTACCACTACATTAGCCAGAAAACCCCCAAAAACCCAACCTAATGTTGCGCACAAACACATAACGTGCAATAACGTGCGTAAGTGCCGTGTGTGTGTCTGTGCTGCAGTGCCGTCGTGTGTAATCCTTTTTCCAATTTTGAAACGTGTCTCTTTTTGTGTTGTAATTATATTATCAAGATGTGGGACGTTGTCTTACTTGCAGCATGAAAATGTGCACGATGACCGTTAATCAGAGCTGAAAAATCACCTCGGAGTTTCATGAAACATGTAAATGTTAATTGGAGGATGATGTGTGAAAGTTGACATGTAATTATATTCTGAACCTTCAACAGAACACTTCATTATCCTCCTTCATGTTACTTATGTTATTTTGTCTCATGTTATTGCTGATGCGAGAGTGAATTAAAGCGAAGAGAAATCTCAGAGTGAATGTTTGGGCTTTTGTTGTAGAAATGATGATGATGATGATGAAGATGAGATGAATGCGTCTGGCATTTAATTAGTAACATGTCCTGTTATGTCTCACTTTCTTTCTTTCTTTCTTTCTCCCTCTCTCTATTCCTTCTCATTTTCCTTTGTCTCCTCCACTCTTTCAATTTCTCTGTCTTTCTCTCTCTCTCGTGTTCTCCCTTTCTTTCTTCTCCCCCTCCCTTCCTCCCCCTCTTTTCCACACTCTTTCTCTCACTACCTCTCATTTTCTCTTTCTTTTCTTTCTCTTCCTCGCTAACTCTCTCTAACGCTTTCTTTTTCCCCTTCACCCCTCTCTCCCTTTTCTTTTCTCATCCTTTCTTCCCTCTCTTTCTCTTGATCGCTCTTATTCTCTCCACTCTCTCTCTCTTCTCTCACTTTCTTTCTTTCTTTCTTTCTTTCTTTCTTTCTTTCTATCTCTATCCCTTTTCATTTTCCTCTTTTCCTCTCTCATTCTTTCTTTCCTTTATCTCTTCCGGTCTCTCCATCTCTCTTTCTCTCTCATTCTCTTTATTTCTTGCTCTCTCTCATTGTCTTGTTCCCTCTTGCTCTTTCTCTTCCCCCGCATCATTTGCTCTCCGTTCTCTATTCTCTCTTTCTCTCTCTCTCCCCAACTCCCTTTCTTTCTTTCCCTCCTCGCCCCATTTCTCGCCCTTCTATTCTCTCTTTTCTTCCCTCTTTCTATCACTGTCCTTCTCTCTCTCCTTGTCTCTGTCCTTCTTTTCCTTTATAATTCTCTCGTCATGTTTGCTGTGGATTTACAGTCTTTCTCTACAAAAACAGAACTTTACAAAAACATGGTAAAATACTGTAGAGAAATAACTGTACATTTACAGGAACTCATTAGACATGTGATGTCTTCATGACCTCCCTCTCTCTCTCTCTCTCTCTCTCTCCCTCTCTCTGTCTCTCTCTCTCTCGCTCTCTCCTCTCTCTCTCTCCTCCAGCAGGAGTAGGAGTCAGATCCCTCGCTCCGTCTCCATGTCTTCCCTCCGGCTGTGACATTACAAATCCGCTCATTGCGGGGAAGCGTTCCACAGCGTACATGCAGGAGGGTGGCAGCAGCAGCAGCAGCAGGACGTGAGCCTGTCTAGTTTTTACTGCAGTAAAATCACAGCAGCGCCAGCGAGATGAGACGAGGACGTGTGTAAAAGGATTCTCTACTATATATAATGACATTTTCTTGAAAACACGCTTTAGGCTGGAACTCCAACTCCGGCTCCAGTTACTGTCAGCAGGTGGATGTTGAAGACACACAACCTGCACTCAGCACCTTCACGAAGTCTAATTACAATATGGCCACAAGCTACAGAGTAAAAGTAGTAACTACGTCCAGCCTGTTTCATCCAGTAATACTCAGTATTTGTGCTGTAGAATATTCTTTAAAATTAAAGAAAATTTCAAATTAATCTCCGCTTTCAGTCGTCTCTGTCTGTCAAACACTTCTCCTGTGCTGATGCTTGAGGCCATTAGTACAGCCAGAACACTCACATTTAAAACGTAATTTACAGCGTGCAAATCATGTGTATGTTTTGATTTTGTGTTTTGGCCTGTAGCTCCACCCACCACGATCGGCCAGTCATGAACTCAGTAGCATTTCACTCTTCATGGGTGCGTTTCCCAAAAGTAGAGTTGCTAACTTACTGCTAACTATGTTAGCAACACTATGCTAGTTGCTAATGTACACTATACTAGTTGCTAATGTACACTATGTTAGCTGCTAATGTACACTATGTTAGTTGCTAATGTTACAGTGTACATTAGCAACTAGCATAGTGTACATTAGCAACTAACATAGTGTACATTAGCAACTAGCATAGTGTACATTAGCAACTAACATAGTGTACATTAGCAACTAGCATAGTGTACATTAGCAACTAGCATAGTGTACATTAGCAACTAACATAGTGCACATTAGCATATAATATTGTGTACATTAGCAACTAGCATAGTGTACATTAGCAACTAGCATAGTGTACATTAGCAACTAACATAGTGTACATTAGCAACTAACATAGTGCACATTAGCATATAATATTGTGTACATTAGCAACTAGCATAGTGTACATTAGCAACTAGCATAGTGTACATTAGCAACTAGTATAGTGTACATTAGCAACTAGCATAGTGTACATTAGAAACTAACATAGTGTACATTAGCAACTAGCATAGTGTACATTAGCAACTAACATAGTGTACATTAGCAAACTAGCATAGTGTGGATTAGAAACTAACATAGTGTACATTAGCAACTAGCATAGTGTACATTAGCAACTAACATAGTGTACATTAGCAACTAACACAGTGTACATTAGCAACTAGCATAGTGTACATTAGCAACTAACATAGTGTACATTAGCAACTAGTATAGTGTACATTAGCAACTAACATAGTGTGCATTAGCAACTAGCATAGTGTTGCTAACATAGTTAGCAGTAAGTTAGCAACTCTACTTTTGGGAAACGCACCCATGAAGAGTGAAATGCTACTGAGTTCATGACTGGCCGATCGTGGTGGGTGGAGCTACAGGCCAAAACACAAAATCAAAACATACACATGATTTGCACGCTGTAAATTACGTTTTAAATGTGAGTGTTCTGGCTGTACTAATGTTGTCACTGAGATCAGTATTTCAAATGAACAAGATTCCTTAATCTCTGGTGACAGATTAGATTCATTTTATAATTACTTCCCATAAATGTCTTACATGTAGCCTCTTTAAGTTAGCTACTCTCCAACATGCAGTAGTCGAATATATTGCACTTGATTGTAATAATCATAATTATCATTTACATTAAGCAGAAGCTCTTATCCAGGGCGACTTCAGTTTGGGGTTAAGGGTCTTGCTCAGGGACCCAGTGATGGTAGTGTTGGAGGTAGGATTCAAACCCATGACCTCTTGGTCCAGAGATGAGATGAGCATCCTAACCACTAGACCACCGTCATAATGTTATGGCTGATGGTTATGGAAATGAGAGCGAGAATGGGAGTTAGAAGGAATAACGCCAGTAGAGTTAGTGAAGTTGCTGTTCTTATTGCGCTTCTTTAAAGGGCTCTACAAATTTAGCCATTTTACACACACACACACACACACACACTCACACACACACACACACACTCACACACACACACACACACTCACACACACACATTGGTTTAATGAGCTGTTTTAATGCACTGCACCACATTTGCATTGCTAAAGAGGCACACAGTGCTATATGGTTGCAAGGCCAAATAGTGGAAAAAATTTGGAATGTGAATATTGCTAAACCCCGGTTCTCATTTATCATCATATGTGTGTGTGTTTCTGTTTGGGTGTGTGTATGTTTGCACTGAAATTCAGAACCAACAGTACAACAATACACAAATTTAGAGATCCACGTTTATGAATGTGAGACTATTAGCAGTGCCATCGCTCCCTCGCTTTGGGAAAATAAAAAGCTGTACGGTGCAGAGATACGAGATTTTGACGTATGAGAACAGATGGAGGACTGATTCAGATTTGGGGTTTATGCTTGTGTGAAGAAATATAACGCTATATACGGAGTATATGGTCGCTGTCAGACAGAAACCTCGTCAGTCCATTTTTGTTCTTTTTTTTGTCATAAAACAATCCTATTGGTCAGGCTTCATGTTGGTCTGACAGTTTTACAAATATTCAACCAATGTGTTGAAAACGGCCTGAGATTAAATCTCTCAACTCCATCAGATGCTTCAACTGTTGCCAAACCCTCTGAACTCCAACCCTTTGTCATCCGGAGGAGCCGTGTAAAAGCTGAGAGTATATTATTTTTCTCTCTTTACAAAGATGTATATATATATAGTAGTAATAGTAATATAGTAGTGTAGTACTACATTTACATTTATAGCATTTAGCAGATGCTCTGGATAAGACTACTATATTAAAACAGCAGCTTGTAGTGGAGCTTAAATACTTCTCAAGTACATTTCATTAAAAGTAGCTTTTCAGAAGTCTACAGTTGTGATGTTTTGTAAAAATAGCCCACGATGAGCGTAACAGGCTTTGACCCATTTAGAAAACTCTGAAACACTGCAGTCCAACGTGAGCAGCTTTACTTGGGTATGTATTTTTGTCTTGACAAGTCTCAGTCGAGCTCCTAAATACTGTTTACTTGTTTGGAGTTTGGATGCACAGTAGAATCCCACTGATAAAATGGATCATGTAGGAAATAAAGATGTGCCTCTGCTTTAAAACATGCACATGAGCCAAATTTTCATATCAAATGTATATAAAGTGTTAGTGTAAGAGGTGAACTTGGGCAGATTATGACCTGTGTTATGATTTTACAAATGCAGTTCAAAATACAAAATGTGTTGCAAAACAACAAAAGATATAAATCAAGATGATAACACATACGTAAACACACTGCAGTTACCAAGACACTACGCATGCACCACATTTTACACACACACACACACACTGCACATTCATAGACGCGCTGCTAATACATAAAACACATGCAACTTCACACACACTGTAAACACACACAAGTGTGACAATGCAGTGCAACGCAAGTGTGACACAACTCAAAGCAAGTGCCTCCAGGATACTTGTTTTTGGCAGGTTGCATGCTTTTCGGTTGTATGTTGGTGGAAACCGGTGAGTAAAATTTGATATTTTAGATATAAATGATTGCCATAATTTAATTGAACATAGTTACAGTATATATGTGCAGGAATTCATAATCTCTAAAACCATGTGACCAACCAAAATATTTTACCAATACTTTATCTGTGGTATATTTAGCATTTTTGTGTTCATTGTGCTGGTTTTAGCTGTAGATAAAGTAACAGCTGCGGTGGCATAACAAATTTGTGCAAGAAAATTAATGTGAAAACAAAGGTCTTTTGGGGGCAACTCGATTTGCAATTAGCAGCTCCGACATGTTGCAGTTGATGGAATAATAATTAGTGTAATATGTTACTGGAACACTATCCAGTTGTTTATTGGATAAAGCTCAATTTTCCGACCTTTGCTATTTTCGCATTTTGGCTGTAAAATAAACCCTTTTACGTCTGATGTCTGATGGAGTGAGAGACTGTCATCTAAAATACAGATCAGAAAACTCATCTTAAAACACTTTTGTTCTCTGGTTTTTATTTCAGTATGAAAGTTCATGCCGAGGTGTTGACATTGTGAGCCAGACTCCTCCTTTAAAGTAGAGCTGTGTGATAGGAGCTCAAATCAATATCACAGTTAATTGAACATTGATTATGATTAATAAACATTTTCTCATCTTAAGTTATTGAGAGGTTTTGCACTGTAAATATGCTCAAGATTCAAGATGCTTTATTTATGATGTAATACAATATTTTGTATAACGTACACTGACAATTTAAATAGAATTTTAGAAAAAGAGAAATTTGAAATTTACAACTGATGAGTTTAAAGAAACCTTACATGAGAAACTATGAGTAAAATATATAGAAAGATATATAGAAAAATATGTTCCTAAACTATTAAAGCTTAAATGTTTTTCTAAAAAAAATAACACACTAGTATGTTTTTAAAGGCACACACACCGGAGAAAGCGTTAACAAAATTCTCTTTTTAAAAGTATTTACAGAACTTCAAAAACACTGGCAGTAACCAACAGGGGGTCGATCACCTGGATTAGAGGTTCTGAATGTGGGTTTTGATTAATTTTCCAGTAATTACCCAGCGATGCTTTAAAGGCTGGGATTTTAAAGGTGGAGGTCGCTTTAAAACCAGACTTAACGCTCGTTATCCTTAACGACGTGGCGCCGCTCCTCCGACTCGGCCATTTCGGCTTATGACTGTATTCATGATTTCTCATTTGTATGAGATTTTCGGCCTGGTCGACCTCTGCAGCGCTCCCGCCTCGGAGACGACTGTTAGCTGCCTAACAACCATGAGGGGAGTCGCCATCGTGCTGGGTCCTAAAACCCCAACGGCATTTACATTTACGGCATTTAGCAGACGCTCTTAACCCGCAGCGATGTTCATTTCCTCATTTCAGGGAGCAACTTGGCGTTAAGGATCTTCGGAGTGCTGGAGGCAGGATTTGAGCCCAAGTCCTCTTGATCCAGAGGTGAGTATCCTAACCACTAGACCTCCACCCCTACCCACGCCGCGCCAGCTTAAACAGCAACTTGTTCTGGCTGGAAACGTGAGGTTAGGGTTAGGGTTAACCTAGGGTTATCCTAGGTCACTTACTTGTTAACTATTTTTATCATAATCTCAAGAAAACAACTTTCATCTCGAGATCACAAGTTATTTGCTTGTCAAATTTAAGGTCAGCATTGCAGGCA
Organism: Distichodus sexfasciatus; assembly: GCA_032718565.1. NCBI lineage: Eukaryota > Metazoa > Chordata > Actinopteri > Characiformes > Distichodontidae > Distichodus > Distichodus sexfasciatus. Next base: position 301,745 of record JAVGVS010000279.1, read on the forward strand.
TTCAGTAGAGAATATATATATTTTTGCAGCTGGTCTGCCAACGTGATGGAAATACAGTTTTTGCAAAGTCCAAATTTAAGCAGTAAAGTGAGTTAGCAACTGGAGCAGTTTGTCATCTGGGTCACAAAAGGTCCAATATCTGCTCCACAAATTGCTTTTACCGATTCTAATGCACTCCACACTGTTTATTGCATGTCGACCTCCAGCATAACCAAAGTACTGGAAAATCTGAAGCCAATAATTTTCACTGAAGCAATATTGGTCATCCAGCATGCTCATTCCTCATGCTGCCACCACATCTCACCATTAAAACTGCCCCAGTAGACTCATTTCCATGTTTTTCCCTGCGAGGTGTGTAAAAACTAGGAATCTGACTTGGTGTGATGGCACAGCAACAATAAATATAAATGTAATATGAATAAATAGGTGTAAATACAAATAAAATAACTGCAAATGCAAACTGTAACATTGGGACTTGGATACAAAACTACAGGTTGCGAGCGTGCAGAAATGGGAGCAGAAGTTGGTAGTGTAACAGTTAGGGCGTTCAGCCCGTCATCGTAAGGTCACCGGTTCAAATCCAGGACTGGTAAAGGTACCATCCGCAAGGTACTTCTTCCCAAATGCGGCGCACATCAGATCTTGCTCCTACAGGGAGGGGAGCAAATGCAGAAGTCTCCTTCCATTGGGGTGCACTGTGTCCTGGGCTGTGGTGTGTTCACAATGACAAATAATCACTCACTTTAACTTTCAACTGCCTTAAACACTAAGCACAAAGCAAGGAAACATGAACAGATCAAAGTGTGGACTGTGTTCTTATAATTTCTTATTCCTGGGCTTTAATAATAAAGTTCTGTCAAAATGTACTGCATCGCTCTCCAAACTGGTTAAACAGAAGCTGTCCTCACCTCAGCCACAGCCTCCGTCTAACCAATTTACACAATTACACACACTGTTGTTACGGGAAACGAGGTCTATTTCTGAAATGGAGCAATGCCATGTGAACAAGTGCAGTTTAACATTTTATAGCTTATATGCAAACTTTTAGGAATGTCCTCAACAAAGATAAAGATCACTGGTTAAAATCCAGGACCAGTAAAAGTAACACTAAAGTACTCGCGACCCACAGCTACTGCTCCTTCAACTTAAAACAGTGATTCAAGATTCAATATGTCACTATATTTTACAGATATTTCACAGTGTTGGAAAATAAGGGTAAATTACAATAATAACACATACTTTATTTCATATTTTGTAAAATGATACAGAGCATGTTCTGTTAAATCACTATTTTCAACTGAGCAGAGATAACCCTAACAACAAACAAATGTCCCTACCTGTGTCACACCTGACTTATAAAGGACACGGTCACTTCTCGCAAGACAACACAAACTCAGCCGCAGTGCCGTAGTGCATATCAAACCCCCAACTCTATTTTTAGGAGGTTGTTTTTTCCTCTAAAACACGATGCCTAGTGGCTGTGGTTGAGTGGAGGAGGTCCGGAGGCTATACAGTAGCCGTGCTGTCACCAGCCGTCACACCTGAACGGCTAAAAAGGGATTTGCAGTGTGTTGGAGACAGCCTAAAGAAAACTCCCAAAATGCACAGACTCTGTGCCATATTGTCATATGGTCCTGTGCTCCTGAACCAACTCAAAAAGCTCACAAGAGTCCGAGCCCGAAGATACGCCGTCCTGCAGCTCCAGCTCTTATTCAACTCGGCTGAAAGTCACATTTCCACTGTAGTAATGGTACAGTGCAGCGTGGTACTGTGCAATAACTCAGGATTTGAAAGCGTCCCTCAGACTATTTTGTATCTTCATTCTTTAAAAATAATGTGTTATATGAGTATTAAATCAGAGACTCCATCATCTGGAACCAGCTGGAGCTTTTTCAGACTATTGGGACTTGAACCAAATCCTAATTTAATGTTGAACTGATGTTAGCTTTACTGAATGCTGCTGAGTGGATCATAAACAGCCCCAGCAATGATTAATCTTGAGCTGATGTTTACTGTGTATTAAATGTTCATGCACCCGGGCGATCAGAGGAGGATGGAGTCCAGTTCCGAGTCCTGGTTCCTCTCAAGGTTTCTTCGTACTAGCGGGAGTGTTTCTTGCCACTGTCACCTCAGGCTTGCTTGTGGGGGGTTTGGGCTGCTTATATGTAAAGTGCTTTGTGATACTGACTGTTGTTATAAATAAAATAAATAAAATTGAATTGAATTGGTACAAGAGTTTGCAACAATTTGCTGCAATGGAAGTGAACGTTTTGATGAAGCCCAGAACACTCTTGCACTTTGCACTTCACTGTGCTGAGTGGTGTACTTTACACTATTCTGACATTCTTCTATCCTTTATAGACACAGGTTTTTGCAGATTGGTGGAGCCCTGAATATCTGTCTCTCTAAGATGCTCTTTCCAGTGTTATGGCTCCTCTGGAGTTTGACCGGACAGTGCCTCCTCGGACCCGGTTAAGCGGCAGTAGATGCTGCCATTTAAGTTGGTTTGGGTTTCGGTGTTATTCCAGTTGTGTCTAGTCCACCTTGTGTGTCTTCGGTTAGTGTTAGCTTTACCTGTTAGCTTGCCCCCCACTTCCGGGTTTCTGTGTCTTCACTTCATGCCCTCGTGAGTAGTTCACTCCCTGTTTAGAGCGCACCCCACTTCCGTGTTTGTTGTCTGCACTACGTACTCCCTACCTAGAAGGTTAGTGTCTGTTTAGAACACACCCACGCTTATTATTACTGTCACCTGCGTCTCGTTTGCCTTCAGTTTGGGATTGGTGCAAGCACCCGTTTGTTCAGTTGTGCGGCTTTATTTAATCTCCCTGTGTCTGTCACCCTCATGACTCCCGTGTGGTTTGTGTTTTGCTACGGTCCTGTGTTAGTATTTCTCACTCACCCCTGTCTCTTGTGTTTATCCCCAGGCTCGTGTCTCCCAGTGATTTCCCGTTCCTGTCAGACTGCTGTTTTTCCTCAGAGTCTGGATCGCCTGTTTTCGCCTCGTGGGATTTAGAGCTTCAGATAAATGCTCTTTCTGTTTGCCCACGGAGGATTCTCCGCGCTAAAGAGTGCCGTAAGCTGGGAGCATGAGCCCCGTCCTTATTTTGCTAGTTTTGTTCCTGTATGATTTTTGTCCACGTATTTTTGCCCCTGTTTTTGCCCTGTCTGTTTTTGCCCCAATAAACCCTTTTTGTTCTGCCTGCACCAGTGTCCTCAACTCCCTTTCATACCACACCATGACACCCAGGAAGACAAAAAAATTTGCAGTACACATGGTGTGTGTGTGTATATATATATATATATATATATATATATATATATATATATATATATATATACACATACATACTCTGATGAAGGGCATTGTAAAGATAATTACAAGCCGATGTGCATATGCATACACAAGGTCAGGATCTCATAACCCACAGTGCTTTTAAAACAGCAGCAGCTTCATCCCCATGAGGCCGTTTGGCGTGTGAAGCCTCTAATTGGGTGCAGGTGGGGGGGGGGGGCGATGGGAGTACTGGGCAGGGGGATGGCGGTGGTTTTTAATGGCACCACACCAACACTTGACTGGTTCGATGTCTGACTCGATGCAAATGAGTGTGACGCTTCCCGTGGGAGCACCTCACCTCAACCACCGCCTCCCTTTAACCAATTTGCACAATTACACACACTGTCATTACAGGAAACGAGCTCAATTTCAGAAACACAACAAGGTCACATGCACAATAGCACTTCAGGGTGGTTTTACAGTGGGAACCAATGCAAAATGATTTCTGTGTAAAGTTAAAAGGTTCTTTGAGAATGTCGTAACAAATGTGAATTTCAGTCGTTCTCCCTTTTCATCGTCTCTTCTACAGAGTTCCTAAAGGCACAAGTGGGGGAAGTCACCACAAATTTGCCGTGCTCACGAGGAAGTATTGACTAAATACTGAAATACTATGAAACATTGATGTGATACTTTGTTGTGAGCATGCAAAATTGTTGTGATCACATCTTCTCATGAGTAAGTGATACTGTCTCGTGAACATGTGATATTTTTGCATGAACACATGAAACTTTCTGCTGAGCACACATTACTGTCTTGTGGGCGCATAAAACTCTTGTGAGTACGCAATACCTACCTTCTCATGAGCACACAACTTCCTCATGAGCACGCAAGATTTACTCGTGAGCACATCATAATTTCTCCTGAGCATGCGATATTTTCTCATGAACACGCAGTACTCTCTCAGGAGCATGTGATACTTGCTCGGATTCACATAAAACTTGTGTTTATTTTTGTCTCTCTTTTTTGGGGCTCTGTCTTCTGTCATTTGTTTCGGTTGCTTTTCGCAAAGCAAATATCATTTCAACAATTGCATTAATATTTAAAGATACAGCAAGTTTGGGAATAAAATACTTGAAACTTGGAGACTGCAGTTCTCAGTGTAGCACTGGTGAGTTCAGCCTCATTCTGGCGGAAACGAGTCTCTGGTGATCATGGTGTCTCACCCTGACCGAGTGTGATGGAAGCTCTGTGAGCATTCTGGTCTCCACAAGTGCAATTCTTTGCAGGAGTCTGTAGCAGTTTGTGCTTGGTGCGGGGCAGTATGTAAGTGTTTTTTGTTGCAGAATGAACAATTAAGCAAATAAGTCTTAAATGGCAGTTTGGTGACATTAAGTGTACGTACAGGTACAGCTTTTAACCTGCACATCATTACGTATCGGACAGGGGTGGTCTAGCTGTTAGGACACTCACCTCTGGACCACAAGGTCATGGGTTCGAGTCCTACCTGAAGCACTACAATCACTGGGGTCCTAAACAAGACCCTTAACCCCAAGCTGCTCTCAGGAAGATTGTCCCTGAAATTAGGACATGAAAGTCACTCTGGATACGAACGTCTGCTAAATGCTGTTAACGTAAATTGCCAAAATGCTCATCTATATTATATATTATTATAATAAAGGCCTCTGCTATCCATGCAGGAAAGAGGAAGTTCTGCGTGGACGAACACGCCGCTTCACCTTCACGCCCTCCGTGTGTTACTCGTGCTTTATGGCGGTCGTTCGGCCTCGTCGTCCCTTATCTTCCTGACGCACTGGCACATCGTCGGCTCCATAATTTCCTTTTCGCCGCCGCTTTGCTGCCTTGACGAACGACGATGCAATTTTAATTAGGGCTGAAGGTTAGCAGGTTTTCCTCCGCCTCAGCAGGGGAGAGTCGGCGCCGCCCCAACGAACCGGCAGGGAGGGAAGGTGTGAAAGCTCCTCATTTGAATATGTTAGTCTTCGTTAGACGGTGGTGGTGTCATTTATAAGCCAAGCCACCACCTACGTCACATGGAAATGGTGAGCCACAAAGCAGTAATGTGTTTTAGCACATCTCATTTCTCTTTACATGTCTTCATTTCCCTACGAATTAATAAAGTTTTCTTGTGTGACATTTATAAAGTACATGTTCCTCAGACACACTGTCATGGTGAGACACAATCACAGTGTATGTAAGTAAAAGTGTTTGAGCACATCTCCATTATCTCTCTTATTTTAACATGCCTTCGCTTTTCCCTCAGAGATTAATAATCTTTAGTTATATGTGACACTTCATATATCTGTCCCTTAGGCTCACTATCAGGCAACTCTCTCTCTTACATAGTGTAATGTGAAGCAAAATGAGTCAAATTTTAGCACGTTCCTTTCATTTACTTTATGTTTCTTCTCTATGCATTGATACTCTTGTGACACCTCATATACACTGTGAATCAAAAATAGCATTTTGTAATTTTGCCTATAATTACTTTTACATTTTTGGTAACAATTTATTCTAAATTCATAAGGAATTTCAAAGGAAAAGGACATTTATAATAAGCATTTAATTCTGCTTTATAGGCTGTTAAATCATCTGTAACAGCTTTAATATACATTAATAACACACATACAATGCTCATTAAAGGTATTATGAATGCTTTTTGAAGCTTTCATGCAAATTTACTCCATGTATAAGAATGCATTGTGAAGGTGCAAAACTGCCATGCTGTATCATCTTCAATAATGCACTGAATTACTTTTTCAATATTACATTAGCAAAAAAGTGATTGTGATATTACCTACCACACTTTAAACGAGTAGCTACAATCCCCTGCAAACACCCCAAAATATTAATAATGGTCTGGAGCAGAGTGTGATTGATCGATCAGTGATACTGGTGACTCTGTGTCTGTGTGAAAGAAGGGCATTCTGTACATTCATTGTCATCGTAATTGCAAAAAGAGATAACTTGTTAAATCTGGTCATTAATTTATCTTTTTTTGTTCAGTGTCATACTTGTCATGTATGAGTGATTATTTGACATTGTGAACACAGAACACAGCACAACCACAGTGTCCGCAGCGTCCGGGGATCAAAGATTGTGGACGGTACCTTGTTCAGGAGGAGTAATGTCTAGTTGAGCTCAGGAATAAAAATGGCAAATTATCCTTGAGTTGTTTGTTGTGATTTGATATGAATGGAAGTGACGGTGTTAAAGCATCATATGATATTGTCTCATATTGATCACTGGCTCCTGAATCAAATCTGAATCAAGACTTTGTGATATCAGCAGACGTCAAATCAGCCTCTATTTAATTGATATAATATGGTATCACAATGAAACTTGTGATTTACACCCGTTTTAGATGGTAAATTGGTGTGTATATGTAACATCTATTTTTATGTGAATAGTTAACTCTTTAGTTGTACAGTGAAAGACCTGCTGTGTTTGTGAGAGCGTATAAGAGAAGCAGATTAAGTGAATTGAGCACGGCCTTGTGGCAGTCGGAACTGAGACTTTGTGGTCTGAAAACCGGGAGAGTAAAGGCGGTTATTAACTCCTCTCACCCGTCTATTCCTTAAAATATGTTCATTATCGGGTTTAGCAGCTCTACGGAGCTAATCAGTGGCGTGACACACGTCGTGGCAGTGTACTTATGCTAATGAACTCGAATTTGCCATATGTTCTAATCACTCTTATAACAGTGACATTCTCCAGATAAAGAGATGGGAAAACAGGGATGGATGCGTAGTGCTTGGTAGTTATTACAGTGTAAAATGCATTGTGCTCCTCTGTTTCTACAACAGGTGTAATGATACATCAGTCAACTGAAATAAAAGTGATATATACTGTACGTGTAAAAGGCATTGTGTTGGTAGTTATGAAAGTTTAAAATACATGGTGCTGGGTAGATATGTGACCCTCCGCGGCAAAACCAGTCGCTTGTCGCAAATTTTCAAAATTGAGTTATTATGTTTTCATGAAAGGGCATAAATCAAGCTTCAAAACGATACCTATATGGAATGAATGGGACGACATATGACTGAGATATCAACATTCAAAGGAGTCGGGTTTCTCCTGTCACGCCAAGTGAGAAACGGAGAAATCTGCCGTCGAAGTTGACTATCGACGTAGCACTCACAGACGCTTGGTGCGGTCACGGCTACGTTTGTATTTACGCTAGCCTACGCTGCATTCACAGCCACACGGATAGCCTACCTGCGTTAGGTTAACTGAACTCGGGAGACGGAGATGGATTCCGGAGAAATATCTTCACGCTAGTCAACCAGTGGATTTAGCGTAAATATTGAAGTAGAGCGGTCAAAACACAAACTTTTAACATTCTGCTGGAATTGAATTCCTCACCTCAAGAAAGTCACGTTTTTAGGATGGAAAGGGTACGTTTTTCAGCCAAATTTATTCACAACAGTACAGTATAGACCTTCCACTGTTTCAAAACACTAAAAACTAAAAATCCAACATTTTACCCCACACAACATAAACGCTCGTTTTTCTCGGAAACCTCTGATGCGACAAGCGACTGGTTTTGCCGTGGAGGGTCACATATACAAACGTGAAGTGAATGGCGCTTTGTAGATGTAGTAGTATAAAATGCATTATGCTTCCTGGTCCCTAATAGCAGTGTAACACATGGAAAGATATAAAAGTGATATTATGGTGTAAGCTGCATTGTGCACAGTGGATATTATAGTGTAAGATGCATTGAGGAAGAGGGTTACTCTTCTTCATCTGAGATTTTCACATTTTTAATGTTTTCTTCCAGGTTACAATACATGAGTCGAAAATGAGAAATCGTTATGGTTTTGAGAAAAATTACATGTTTTGGGAGCTTTGTTTTTAGGTTTTAATGTGAAAAATAAATAAATGAACGATGCACAGATTTCGGTGGCCGCCCACATTTACAAACACGTGACTTTTTTCTGCACTGTCACCAAAACCTGGTATGAATATGCAGTTCTATCCTATAACTCTTAAGACAACTATGTTATTGTGAAAAAAAACTGTGCTCATATTTCACACAAAACACATAACAATGTGCACTCTGGCAGGAGTTGGCTTTATAAGAGCGTTTGGACTCCGGGTGCTGATTCTGGCCCCGAAATCCACACAGAAGTGAAATGGCAGTCATTATTTTCTTTATGTTTTTTTCCGCTTCTCCTCAACAAGAACGACTACGGCATTATTCCGCCTGTAGGAAGTACGCTTTTGTTGTAAGAGCATTGTGGAAATTGCCTTTTTGCCATTCTTCGCAGTGATGGAAAAACCCAGGATGTCTCCCACGGCGCTAAATCAGAGAGAAGCAAAAAGAGAAAGTGAAAGACAGACAGGCAGAGGAGAGCAGTCAGGAAAAATGGCCTTCCAGATGTCAGATTTTACAAACTGTTGTGTGAGAATTACTAGATACAGAGCCCACACACTCACACACACTCATACTGGTTAGAAGGATTCAGGAACACAAATCTTCAAAATTGAAAGATGTGAAAACTTGCATTGGACAATCGTACGTCAGTTCTACTCCAGCTGATTGAGGAAATGGATTGTTTTAAACCATTTACATTTATTGATGTATACAGTTTAAACGAGCATTGGTAGCTTTGGGGCAGTTGCTAGAGTAACAATTAGGGAGTTGGCTCCGTGACAGGAAGGTGGTAAACTGGTAAAAGTACCACTGAGGTATGCATAAGCAAGGTACCGTCCCCAAGCACTGCTCCCGGGGCGTCTCACATCAGCTGCCCACTGCTCCTTCACGGATGGGTCAATTGCAGAGCTCTCATGTGGTTGTGGTGCACTGTGTGCTGTGCTGTGTTCACAATCACAAATGGTTCCCACTTAAATTAGGTAACAAAGCCATTTTGTCATTTCAACTGGAAAATCAAGTATTCTGCACTCCTATGATTTTTCTACATTAAATGCTAAAGTTCTAAGTACAATTGAGTCTATTTAGCTATAATTTCACAATGTCACGTTTGAGCTGGGTTTATTCATAAGAATAATTATTTGCTATTAAGAAATGTCAGCTTACTTTGTTGGTTAAGTTGTGTTTTAAGATGTGCGCTCATTAAAACTCACCTTTTCCCGCTGCTGTGGGAGTGAAGTGAATCTCGGTCACCTTTGTGTGAATGTTGATATCGGTGATTTTCATCAGAGTCTGGGTGATTGCATCACACGGCGCACTGGAGGAAACTGGGCTCAGCGTTCACACCTCAACCTGAACTCGGCCTTGCTGCCGTCTGCTGCACCTGCTCACACACACACACACACACACGGCAGTATTTACAGCATAGACACACATATTTCACTATGTAGACTACTGCAAAAACATCACCAACTCTGATCACAGCCACACGGTTGCTTTCCATGTACAAATTACCAATTGAACTTCGACAAAACTCACAACGGTCAAAATTTGGGGGTGTTGGGAGGGGTTTGGGGGTGTTGGAGGCTTTTCGGGGGGATGTTGGGAGGTGTTGTAGGGGTTGAGGGGATTTTAGGAGTTTTGGTTTTTTTGGGGGGGTTGGGAGCTGTTGGTTCTTTGGAAAGGGGATTTTTGGGATTTGGTGGGATTTGGAGGGTGTTGGGAGGATGGTGTGGATGAGAGGAACTTTTGGAGGAATGAGGAGCTGCTGGAGTTTTGGAGGAGGTTATTTATGGGGGTTATTTCTCCGGGAGTGGCAGTAAAGGACAGAGGGAGGACGTCGCGTCAGTCAAATTCTTGAGCTGCAGGCCGACAGGGAAGTGGGGAGCCAGCCTTTCTGGGGAGCCTCTCAGCATGTCAGAAAAATCACACACACACACACACACAGACTGCCAGCCACCAGTGTGCAATTCATTCACATCTCGACAATTCACACACTAATGAAACAATCTGGTTATTGTGAGAATTTCAGTATAAACTGTGAGCCAAAAAAGGGAGTTCTGTACTTCTGATGAGCAATGCGAGCAATTTTTTAAAATTCTTTCACTGTTGCATTCAAAATTCAAATTGCAACACAGGGATTATTATATTGTCCATTACACTATAAATGTGTAACTACAATATGTTGCTGTGTCTGTGGGAAAGGGGGACGTTTGGAACATTCTTAGTAACTTGTAATTGCATTCATTCATTCATTCATTCATTATCTGAACCACTGTGAATCCCAACTGGGACCAGAGCCTATCGGGCACAAGGCAGGGACCAACCCTGGGGGGGTGCCAACAAACGACGGGGCACACACACACTCTCACAATCAGTCTCACTCACACCTCACAGGACCAATTTAGAGTCGCAACCTTCAGCGCATGCCTTTGGACTGTGGGAGGAAACCAGAGCACCCGGAGGAAACCCATGCGAACACGGTGAGAGCATGCAAACTCCACACAGAAAGTCCCTACAGTTGACCTGCTGATCGAACCTCGGACTCGCTGTGAAGCGGCAGCACTAACCACCGCGCCACTGTGCCACCCTACTTGTAATTGCAAAAAATGATATTTGTATTTGCATTTGGTTTTAAAATTGACAGTTAACTGTTAAAGTTGTTTGTGTGTCATTAATAAGAAAATTGTTCATGTTTATTGTCATTTCAAAGGTGATGTAACTACATGTTTAAGGGCCAGTGGGCAATATAATAATCCCTTTGTTGCTAATTTAACCCACTGGTTTAGTGTATGATGTCGTGGAGCCTGTGGATGAGTGAAGCTCAGCTGGTTTGGGGGTAAGAGTGAAATGGGATCTTGAGTACACAATGGATACAGAGACACATGATCAAAAAAATGGAGCGGAATGAATCGGCCCAAACCTGCACTCAGTAATGCTCTTACTGCCACGGGCCAAAACACAGAGATCCCTCCATCCTTCACCCAGAGAGAGAGAGATGGCAATAAGGTAAAGTACAGGTGAAAGTGAGTAATAACCAGGGTTAGACTTAGTTCCTTACCTCAAAGCAACATGTCTATAACAGCGGTGTAGAGGTGTAGGATTGCAGAAAAGTTTAATACAGAATTCACGAAGCAAAATCTATGCTTTATTATCACTTACATAAAACATGCTGGTGCTGAAAGTGAGTGATTATTCATCATTGTGAACACATCACAGCACAGCACACAGGGCACCACAATGAAATGTGACCTCTGCGTTTAACGCATTCGTGAAGTGCAGTGGGCAGCTAACAGGCAGCAGTGCTTGGGGACGGTACCTTGCTCATGAGTACCTCAGTGGTAACTTAACCGGCCCATGGATTCGAACCTGTGATCTTCTGATCACGGGGTGAACACCCAACCGTTACACCACCAACTACGATGAAAACATCGCACAAAACATATGCACAAACAGACAACTTCACACCCCCAAAAAAGCTATAAATGCACACACTGAATCCCACAAGTGTCAAAAATTAAAACACTCAAAAGTCACAGTGGTACAAAATGGATTGAACTGGATGCATGATCTCTCCCACAATTCTTTGTAACACACATGAATAAAGCTTTATTTTCTCCCGATCTCATAAACAAAAAAATCTCATCAACAGTCTCCCACTGATCACACAAACTGCTGTTTCACAGAAAGGAAAGATCTATAAAGACTCAGTGCGTTTATCTGTAGAGGAAACTTCTTGAAAGAATCGTTACATCGGAGTGTGGCTGCTCCATTTTCTATACTAAACTGTTGGCTTTTCATGGATTTATGCAGAACTCATATGTCTGATTTTCTTGGTTTGGATCAAAGGTGAATAATAACCTTTCATCTCTGCATTTGCTTAAAAAATCGTTCTGCTTGTCTCCTCGCGACAAATCACTGCGAGTATAACGTTCCGAGAAAAATAATAAACTTGCTGAGTGCAAATATCAGGCTGATTAGTGCATGAAACCACTGAGGTCTCGTAAATCCCACTTAATATCCATCTAATTCTGCTAGGCTTTAATCTGAGCCGGTCATCTGATGTTCAGGAATAACAGACGTAGGGCCTTCAGTGGTGTGTCTGTCAGTAGATTCTACTCATATATATTTACATTTACAACATTTAGCAGATCAGGAAACAGTTGGAACAGTTTCCCTGAAGCATACTGGAGTTAAGGATCTTGCTCAGGGGTCCAGTGGTAGTAGTGCAACCTCTTGCTCCAGATGCAAGCATCAAAAAACCACTAGAACAGCACCGCTCAAAAAAGGGTTGAGTTTGATACAGAATCCCCAAAGTTCCATAACGTTATTTTTAATCTTGTGCACAAAAATTATGATCTTAAGAGCTCACCCTAATTACCTTGTAGGAACAAATTATTATCTTAGACACTATAAGTTAATTATCTTGTGAATTAATTATCTTGTCAGAACGAGTTATTAACAAGTTATTAGCTGGTTGCGAATGGGAACACAGTAATGCAAGTCTTGCTGAAGAAAACGATGTGTCTGTGTCACACACACTGCCTAACGCGACCGGCACCAGGACCCGGGGGTGGTCAGGCGCGGTTCAGGAAGTATAAAAGGAGCCATTTTCTTGTGGCACATTGCTCTGTCATTGAGTCAACCAGCCCACCTTTCGACTCTGCTCGGCTTCAATCGTGAGTACTCCTGATAGAGTGTGTGTCTGTTGTCTTGTGGGAATCCTTGCTATTGTGTAAGAGAGTTCTTATATTACTTGCACGGAAATCCTGCCTACTCGCGCTCTCAGCCACGTTTGGGTTAAACACCCCGCTACACGGGCTAACGGCTAACACGTAGCCGTCTGCTATATCCTAACCAGATCACTGGCAGGCTGTGAGTGTTTGGCATTCGGTTCAAATCCTAATCAGATCACTGTCTGAATCGTGAAGCAGTCCGACAGCCGCCTAACCCGGCCGCTTGAAGATTGTTAACATCTGCCTTTCTTGTCATATCCTAACCAGATCCCCGACAGTCTGTGTACAAGAGCAGCAAGAATTTCATGGTATGAGATTCCAAGGTGAATATAAAACTTAATTCCATGAATTCTCTTCACTATTAAGTGTCTCCATGTATCTGGAGCTCTTACAGACACGTCCAGCACAAATTTATAGTAAACTATCTTGAGTACACAAGATAAATAAAGTGTGCATAAGATTTAAAAAATGATGGGACTTTAGGGTCTCGGTAGTTTGTTTGCTTTCCCACTTTACTCTTCCTAAGCAGAACTTTGAGTCTAAATGTACACTGCAGAAATAAAAGGAGGTTTAATTACTCTCCAGTGGCCGGAAGAGAAAGCAGGGCAGCGAAGTCTGACAAATGGACATCACACAGCATCTGTGTGCATCAGACGCCTTCCCCTGGGAGCTGTAGGACTCAGAGTCACAGACGCAGAACAAAACCATCAAAAATGTAGGAATGGCTCTCTTCTACATTATCAAACACACACACTCACATACAGTACACACACACACACTCACAAGAGTCTTTGTGTAGGAAATTCCACCCATTCGTTTCATGAAATTCTATTCAAAGAAGGAGAAGAGTCCGAGACAGTGACCCACTCCTGGGACGAAGCAGAACACAATTACAGTGAAATATGGACCCGAGAGATTTGAATTCTGGGCCAGCTGCTTTTGAAACAGGTGTGGGAGCCCTCACACACACACACACACACACGCACATACACACACACTTATAGAGACGGTAGGGCTGGACACTTGAAAAAATGTTTCATCCCTAACCTGGTTGGTTTGAGATATGGATCCCCAGATTCATTTCGCTTTTGACCTTTTCTGTCTTGCCATGTAGATTCTCAAATCGTCGTCTCGGTGGAACCTTAAGCACTCTGGACAAAACAAATCCCTGCAACAAATTGCTGTTTGCAGTTTCAGTCCCATTATAATTACTGCAGGGGCACAGTGCCAGCGCTCGCTCATGTTTGCCCATTTTGGCCATTCGACAGAAGCCCCAACCCCCATTTTATGCCAATTTCTGTAATTTTGTAATCCTAGGTGGCGCTGCTTTGCATTTTCCTGCTGAAATAATGTAGTGTCTCTTTCACTTTAATGTTAATTTTTTTTAGTTTTTTGATGTTTAAAAGAATCAGAATTATAAAACAAAGTCTATTAATGGATTACATTGCATTGAGTATGTAATTTATAAATGAAGGAATGGATTATACAGGGACACGATGATGTTGGGCACCAGTGAGTGTCCAGTGTGTTCATTTTAACTCAGATCCTGGTCACATTGAGATACCATCTGCCAGGCGACATGTCGAAGGTCTCGACTTTGCGGCCGGCGTCTCGGTTACTTCTTCCACTTCTCAAAACACGCTTATGAAGTAAATTATGGTGTTTTCAGGAAACATCAACAAGAAGCAATCAATAGCGGATCATCGGCAGAAATGGAAATCTGATCTCATGTCAGAATCAGATCTCGTCTATGAGAGTCAGAAATGCAGCAGAGAAACCTGAAATCTGTTAGTCCTGAAATTAAATTCAATTCAGTTTTATTTGTATAACGCTCTTAACAACAGTTATTATCACACTTTACATATAACCAGCCCAAACCCCCACAAGCAAACCTGTGGCAAAAAACACTCCCTCTAGTGGAAACCAGGACTCGGAACTGGACTCCATCCTCCTCAGGGCGACCGGGCGCGTGAACATTTAATATACAGTAAACATCAGTTCAAGATGAATCATTAATTAATTATTTTTAAAGAAGTGAAGAAATAAAAACAGTCCAAAAGATGCTTTTCAATCCTGAGTCGTTGCTGGTGCCATTTGCTAAGATCCACTCAGCAACATTAAGGTAAAATTAGTTCAATATTAAATTAGGATTCGGAAATGACGGCACTGCAAAAAATGCCTTTTTAAAAATAAGAAAAAAATTACTATTTTTGGGAAAAAAATACTTATTTCAAGCAAAATTATCTGCCAGTGCAGCAAGAAAATTGCACTTGCTAAGATTTCTTAAAACAAGAAAAAAATACTCAAAGACTAAGCTACACAACTTAATTAAGCTGAATATACTAGTTTTTTTCTCCAATTCTCTTAAAACAAGTAAAAATACACTTACAGTCTACCTGTTAACACAACTCCTTTACCAATGTAGGTTGTTTTAAGAAAAAACTGCTCAAAATGAGTTGTATTACCTAGGTAGGATAACTCAAGATACATTTTCTTGAAACAAGTCAAATAATCTAAACAATATTCAGTCTTACCAAGAAAATAAATCCAAAAAAACGGTGTAACAAGATTAAAATGCTGAATTCAAGTCAATTACACTTGTACAGATTTTTATTTTTTGCAGTGGGAAATGACAAGCAGAAGCCACAGATGCTGTAAAAATACAGTATAAAACTGAGAGCAGAGTTTCCAGTTTCTTTGCTTTATTTTTACATTAAGCATACTGTATGTGATTTTTACAGTACAATACTGTAATTACACAACACAGTATATGACTAAAGGTATTTGTTAAAGCATATTCACAGTGTTGTATAATATTTACTATATTGTGATGTGTTGCCCACTTTATTTTTATTTTTATTATTTTAAAATACTTTTACCACAAAAACATTGCATAAGTTGCAAAGTTGCATAGTTTTTATTGATGCATGTTTTGAAACCAGTTTGGGGTGCAGTTTGCATATCATCTTCTGCTGAATGCTTTAGATGTACAGTATGTTATTTGTTTGCAAATAGTTTGTTATAGATTTACGGCCCTTTTTAAAAAAAAAGGGAAATAGCTGTACATTTACCCCACCTGTTACAGTGCAGCGTCTGAATCCTGCCGCCCACAGTCTCTCATTCTGCAGCGCGTTTTCGCAAACACATAGCTGCTAACATATTGCTAACGTAGTTAGCAACAATGCTTTTGGGAAACATACCCCTGGACCATTTTGTGACTGTTAACTGCACTGTCCACCACCTATAACCCAAATCGTAAAGGAGGAGCTGTAACAGGGTGGACTTTCCACCATCACAACACAGCATCCAATTGCTCCAGAACTGTCTGCAAGGCATTTAGCAAATTGCATCGATCTCTCCCGAGACCCGGCTTCCTCTCACCGTCAATTCTAATGTAGGTTTCTCCCGAGAGTCGCTCTGCCAGACCTGAGCGAGGGAGATGGAGATGTTCCACTGAGAAATGAAGCCTTCTTTATCTCGTCAGGGGAGGGATGCTGGGAGGCCAAAAATCAGCTCCTAAATGTCCTGCAGGTTCGGGGCCTCGGCCCCTTGCTTTTAATTACAGCCATTCTTAAATCACATCCTATAATTCACAAATATTTACTATTTATTCCTGTTGCACTTTAGTGTAGTTTTTATATTACTCTGTGTATATATACATATCTAACTTTTTTATCTTTTTATTGCTATATTCTGTTGTCTTCTTTGCTGGTGTTACATGCAAATTTCCCACCTGTGGGACTAATAAATGCTTATCTTATCTTATCTGACTCGTTAGGGGCTTTGTGACAATGTCTGTTGTAAAAAGCACTTTACAAATAAATGTCAAGTTTTTTCAGCAACAAATTTTACAATATGGAGCATTACTGGGGCAGTTGGTAGTGTAACGATTAAGGGTTGGCCCCGTGATCGGAGGGTCGTCTGTTCAAGTCCCTGACCAGTACCACTGAGGTACTCATTGTGAACACACCTTTCTCACTTAAATATACTGTACTGTAATTCATTTCTCTATGACTCTGGCTTTTTGTCTTGCCTTCAATCCCCACATGCACAAATCGGTTTTGGTTGATGCGGGAAGGTGTGAACTCTGAGATTCCAAGATTGCGGCTCGTTGCTTTCGGTGGCGGTGACCCGGGGCTGACCGTCCCTGTGAGGAGACACTTCACTTCCCCTGCACTCCTCCTCCTACTCCTCTCCTGTTCCGTCCTTCCGCATCGACAGGTAACGATCGCAGCCTCGCAGACCAAGGACAGGAAAACGTGTCTCCTCTCACTGGGTTTCCACTGGAGAGGAGTTTGTTTTTTCAAATTTAACAAATCGACAAACACAAACATTGTGCACAAAGACCGAAATAACATTTGTTCAGAGTTGTAATGGTTAAGCAATTAGCATTTGACTGTTCTTCTATTGAAATATTTGGAGAGAAAGCATCATTAAATTGATTAATTGCCTTAAAAGACTTTTAAAGTAGACCTGCAATTACATTTTTAGATTCAGATGAATAAAAAAAGTGTCACAACACCGGGACGTACTGGTGACCGTGCATCAAGGAGACCTGGGAAAAAGTCAGCAGCATACAAAAAATTTGAATATAGTGAAAAGAGTCATTCACTTTCATTATAAAAAGGTAGGCCTCCATATATGCTATATTCATTATTATATTCAGTAAATATTTTAAGCCTATTTAAAATGTTTTAATGTTTATACTTATAATAAATGTTACAGATAATAATATTTATAATTACGTAATGAAAAAGAATGACGTTTTTATTATATTCTAATTTGGGATGCAAAAAAATATATAGCCAAAAATCAGCCACAATAGAACATTCTCAAAAATGAAAACATTCTGACCTTGTCCAAATTGTCATTTCTTAGTTGCATTTGTACAGCAAAAAGAGATGTTTTATAAATTGTAAGTTATTATTAATTGCAGCAGCATTACTTTTGCAATCAGTGATTGTCACATTGATCATTAATGCGTTTTTCTCACCGCCAAGTAAATATCAGACAATGAGTATTTCTGAGCTGTCATGGCGTGATTGTAGCTGCTTTAAAGCCAACAGTAAAAACATTTGCAAATGTGAGTCTGGCTTGACTCGTATGGGTTTTGGAAGGAAAGAACAATCAGAATATCTGGCATATCTACCCTAATTAGTAACTGTTTCACCTTGAGGCAGAAAAATCATTTCTGTCTGGAAATAACATGGCAACACAGCCTCTCTCTCCTTCATCAGCATGCAAAAGGGGCCGTAATCAGGCAGGGATACAGTATATTTCCTACCTAATGAGATGTGTCGTTCTCAGCCTAAAGCCAACGCTCCGCTTTAAATAATTCACTTTTTCAAGCTTCATATACCGACGCACAAGAACTTATTCTGTATTGAAACAGCCGAATTAAGAAGACGCACTGCTCAGGATGTGAGTTTCATTTGATATGGATTTTGTGATCATGTCCCTTTGATTTGTAATAGAAAGAACATATATAGTGGCCGGAGGCGTGAAGAAGAGAAAGGGACACAGAGATGGAAGGGACCACCGTTGTGAAGAGATGAAGTTGATGAAAGTGTGTGTAACTTTCACAGCAGCTGGGTTTGTTAGATGTGAAAACGAATGAAGTCTATAGATGTGAGAATAAAGATTTCTTTACATATTGAAGGTGCAATTCAAAGGAAAGAGTAGATTAAAAATCTGCTCCATGCTCTTGGCCTCAAAACTAGTTCTAGAGTGACTCGGATGAAGCTAAAAGAAGCAGCGTCAATAAAGCTCGATCCCACAGCCAGCCTCCTGAGCATCAGGAAAATATCTCTGGCGTATCCTTTTGAAAAAGTGTGCTGTAAGTGTGCTTCTTCTTACCTGAAATACAGTGTAATCTCATGTACGTTCTTATGTACATACCAGAGGTACACTAAACAAAGGGATACTTTATTTATCTGACTAATACTGACAAGCGTTCAGAAGAGTCTGTCACTAATTAACCTATATCGCATGCCTTTGGACTGTGGGAGGAAATCCACACGAACACGGGGAGAGCATGGAAACTCCACACAGACAGACCCTACGGCTGTCCCCAGGGTTCGAACCCAGCACCTTCTTGCTGTGAGGCGGCAGCGCTGACCACTGCGCCACCGTGCCGCCCTCAAGTCAACTCAGTACAATAAAATGTGTTTAAGAATGTTCTATTAATGTTTGTAGATTATGATTTTACCTAAGAATAAATCTCAAACAAGAACACATTGATTAATAAAGATTAGCACGAATAATAGCAAAAGTATGAAGTAGAAAAGTATTAAGTATTAAATGAAGATAAGGTAAAATACAGGATCGATGTTTTTAGCTGCCTTTTAAAACTTTATTGTTGGTGTTTGACTAATATTAGCTGGAAACACCTTCCAGATTTTTGGAGCATGAAAGCATCTTCATCACTGTTTGAATATTTTACTCTAATGAGCTAACACTCTTTGTAAGCTCCTGATATTTTCTCGCGAGCATGACATACTTTCTTGTGAGAACTCTATACTTTCTCGTCAACACGTGAAACTTTCTCATGAGCATGCCATACTTTCTTGCTTCTATAGAAATAGGTGTCTGAGCGAATAAAGAAACACCTCTGGGTTTAAACTGTCTGGGCAGCTGTCCAGAGATTCTGCAGAGGCCAGATTAAGTAATGGAGCTGGTCATTTGGGCGGGTGAGTGGGCTGTCTGGTGGTCAGGCGGGGTGTGAGGTGGTGAGGTGAGGCGGGTAAAATGGGACAGTAATACCCTTTGTGGTTTCAGCAGCATCAGGGATACAGCCGGGACGCCATTATGGCTGTTTAGAGCCATTTCTGGTGTGAAATGAAGCCATTCTTCTAGAACAATAGAGGCAATATTGCGCTAAACAGTTATGGCCGGCAGTGTGGGCAGTAAAGGTTTTCTTTTTGGAAAAGATAGAGAGAAAGCAATGTAAAGGGTAAATGTTAAGAGTAACTGTGTCTCCCTTACACTCCATTACTTTTACGACTTGGCTCGTCTTCACCGACGTGGGACTGTTTTCACCAGCAGGCAGCAACAGGCAGCAGTGCGATTGGGAAGCTGTTGTCCAGATTTGCTTGAGACTGTCTTGTGGGTATTATTGATTATTTTTCCTGCTAATGAACCAGATTCTTTCTTCCTGGGGCTTGACGGTGAAAGGACTGTTTCTGACTCTCTGCTTACCTACTAACTGACATAGTGAGCGTCTTATATAGTAATGGACTTCAGGATTTTTGCTTATGAGTGCTTGCTCTGTGTTCTGCATGGTTATCATTTCTCTTTTTAACCCTTCCTGCGTTGGTCTCAAAGACTTTTATTAGGAATATTCTCACAGTTGTGGTCTTGGCTGGTCTCCAAATAAAATCCTGAGTCCACAACAAGACCGAGACTTTCAAAAACTGGTCTCGAGTAGTACAACATTACTCTCTAATATTAATATAGACACTATGCATGAAACAGAATATAAATCCTATAAACGCAATACAACACATTTGACATACTATATGAACAAAATATACAATATACAGTCAATGCACAGGTTCTGTAAGGCGCATCGTGAACAATACAATATACAAATGAAAAGCATGTGGTTCAATATAATAGATTATTGAATTAACCAGTTATTTATGAAGCTGATGACATGAGGAAAGAAGTCAGACTGCACATGCATGTTGATCCTTCGCTCTTCCAGTCACAGCCCTCTAATAAAAGTTGAACTTGGTGAGCATTGTGTCCTAATTTGGAGAAGGTCATATTAAAGAGTCGAGGTGATCAGGCAAATCAGCTGTCGAAACAACTGCAGCAAATCAAACAACAGCATGTGTAAGGGTCAGACGAGGAAATTGCAGGAACGCAGCACATCAGAGGGTTTAATCTGGAGCAGTCAGCATAACGCTCGATCGTCCTTGAGGAAAAGTGACATTTCCCTCCTAAAATTCATTATGAGTATATGCATGCAATCCTGCCACCTGCAGCACATATGGACCGTGTGCACTGTGTTGCAATAAAGTGGTGAAATATGGCGACCGAACGCGAGCGGTCAGCTGCTTTATGTGCTTTGATGTCGTTTCTGTTGCTTTTCGTCCCGCTACACAAATTCACATTGTGAAGGGAAATAAATAAGTAAATATACAGAAGCCTTTTTTTGATGAGCTGAAACCCAACAACACCTTGGTGCGGAGGAGGAAAAAGAGACAGACATGGAGGTGTAAACGAGTCCGGCTCCAGTCTCTTAACATCAATACAGCAATGAGACAGAGATAATAAAACCTTTTGATGTTATTTCATAATTAATCAGTAAGAATCCTAACAACATAACTCTTCTTGAATATTAAGCTGCTGCTAAATAAACTAAGACCTCTTTCGCAATATGGAGTGTAAAAAAACACAGCCGTCCATTAGTATTTATGCGTTATACATATGCAACACGCTTATGCAAGATATTTCACTTCTTGAGAGCTGCTGGTTAAAAAGCGAGTACGAAGCAGAGTCTTTTCCATCTCCTCATATGTACACGATTTTCCTCCTGCATCCTCAAAAACACATCCTTATAAAGCAGCTCACTTCAACGTCACCACTGGATATTGGGCTCACGTTCACATTCCTCCTGGAAATCAGGCTTGAATTCATTTGTTGGCCTTTATGACTCTCTAGAAATGTAAATAAAATAGTTTCTCAATGATTTTTATCATAAAAACACATGATGTACCTGACTTTTAAGTCACATGAAAACAGGTAACTTTGTCCTTCCTCCTATTTAGAAAGCAGGGGTTTTGAACGAGTAACAGTCTTATTAATTGTGAAAGTGAGTAATTATCTGTCACTGTGAACACAACACAGCACAGCACACGTTGCACCACAACCTAACGTGAACTCTGCATTTGACCCATCCGTGGAGGAGCAGTGGGCAGCTAACAAGGGCAGGGTTTGGGGACAGTACCTTGCTCATGAGTACCCCAGTGGTACCTTTACCAGTACTGGATTCAAACCTGTGACCTTCTGATCACGGGGCGAACACCCTACCGTTACGCCACAAGAATACAAATGAGAATTTTAATATAAATTTATACATAATGAGTTTGCTGCTAATATCCTGCTACCAAACATGTTCAAGACTTCTATATTATTACTGTTCTTACAGTGTTTTATGTTTACTTCATTTATTGCTATAAATTAATATACATTTATAAAATTATATACATTTTAATTTCCATATTATTTAAAATGTTAGAAATATACGAAACAGTCACCTGTAAATTCTTATATGAGATCATGTTAATTTTCCTCATTTTTGTTTGGTTTATTTTCTAACGTGAATAGTTCTAATCTGAAGTCCCAACGCTCTTCAACAGACAAACTGCAGGGGATATTACTTCTGTAACCCTTATCGGATAATTTCGTTTTTCAAAAATCAGTCTTTATGTGACAGCTGCATTTCATGGCTATATTTCCTGTTTTTCATACAATACAACAGGCTGATTTGTACTTGTGTATTCAGTGTCACATCCACAGTTTTACTTTCTTCACATTTTCACTGCAGTCTGCTTGAAAGAGGCTAATTGTTCCCAAACATCCAAATAAAAAGGTTTATTTTTTCACCTCCTGCTTTGTGTATTGAGCACAAGCGGCCGCTTGCACTTCATCTTACACAATAATTTGGCTAAGCCGTTCCACACTCGGCACAGACTCAGCCAGTACAGAACAACACAATTTACTGCTCATTCCCACTTCTGAGCAGTAATTACACAGCATTTATACACACACATGGAGTGTAAAGTGTGGTCCTTTTACCTCAACACTCACCTCATTTATTCCTGCCAGTGTTGGGCTGCTTCACATGACTCATTTCAAGAAGAAATTATGGAAAATGTCATGTGTGTTGAAGCCAATATTTCCCTTTTTAAACGAAGATTTGACAGCTTCACAAATAATCAACAGTAAGTACATTACACATTTCACTCAACACTTCAATGAAGCTGAAAAAACTAAAAGCAAATTTTCTTTTTTTGCAATAAAAAATAATAAAATATTAACAAACTATAGGTTATTACCAATCAAAAATAAGTGCATGATAAATTTCACTCAGAAAGATTAATGAGATAATATTTAGCTAAGCAAGTAGCTTTGCTAATTTTCATTATTGCTCAACATTTTTGTAAGTAAATTATTAATGACTATTATTAACTTACTATATAATTAATAAGCATTTAGTGCAATATAAATTTCACTTTGCACCCAGCACAGTTTATACATATGGTATATTTATTTCTTTTATATTGTTAAATAAATAATGTTACTAAGGTTCATTATTGCCCAGTTTGTAGTTATCACAAAGTGTGCAGTTTTGCAAATACTGTTAGAATCTGCATTGATAATGTTTTGAATATAACATGGCTAAGAAAACATATATTAAAAAATGTAATGTCACTTTTATAGCGAATATGAGCAAGAATTGAAGAAAGTACGTTATATGGATGTGTGTATGAGGCGATGAAAACATTTCCATGTTTCCATGTGTTTCTTGTCTGAGAGTCTGGAGATGGTGCAGCAGTTTTATCCCAAACACATCCAGGCCAAGCTGAAGATCAGGAGAAGAACCAGCTGCAGTGTGACAGGTTAACACCGCTAAAAGTGGCTGCTGAGAAGTGAGAGTAACCAGGAATAATTTGTTTACCCACCGCACCACGACTCTATCCCGCTCTGCAGCCGAAGAGGGAGACGAGAAACACCTACGTCTTCCCTCCACACTGCACCAGCCGAGGATTTCCAGCCCCTACATTTTTATTCAGACGCGTCGCTTTCTCAGACGGCCTGCTTACATGTCCTCAGGTGAAGAAACGCCTCTCAGAAGAAATTCGGAGCTTGTACCCAGGGCAACGCGCCAGTGATGAAACTCCAAATAAAGCGGAGATGGATGTGTTGGGGAGAGACGGGGAGGCTGGGGGTGCTGAGGAAACTGCTTTTAAACAGCGGCTTTTCAAGCCTTGTGATTAATAGTATGTAAGCTCCACTACAAGCTCCTGTTTATTATAGTAGTTACTACACTACAAGCGACAGAGAAAAGAGTATTAACTACATCCAAGCTGTTTGATCACTGAGTATTTGTGCTGTAGCATACTCTTACAGCTAATCAATAAAACACGTGAACTACGTAATGTCAAATCCCAATCAGGTTAGAAGGTGTTTAGGGGGTGGAGGGTGTTGTGATGTTCAGCTTGTGTAAGTTACACTCAAATGTGTAAGTTCTGTCCATTTGGTCGTACACATTTTAATAAATACAGACACATTCTTGCTTCTGTCTTGGCCAAGGTGGACTCCATCCTACAACTCCATCTCACAGCTGCCGAGAGCACACTGTGACACAACGAGGGTGCCATTCCGGCCAACTCAACACCAATCACACCTAACTAACTAACACCTGCTAGCTGAAAATAACCGCCTCTGTAAAAAGAGAAAAATTGTAGTTTATTTGTGGACTTGATTGCGGATCTGGTTTTAATTGTTGTTAAACCTCATGTGGTTATTTACACAGTTTGGGTCGACCGATTACGGGCTAGGGAGATAATCAGGGGTCGATATTAGGCATTTTGCCAATTATTGGCATCAGTGTTTAATTTTGACCATCAACCACGACTTAACAGAATTATTACAGTAGCATATCTACTTGCTTAAAACTAGTTACTGGAAAAGCTACCGCGCTGTAAAAGTAGCTTTGGTTCTTCTGAAAATGTAGTTAAGTTAGTAGCTTTGATAAATGTAATTAGCTGCTCTCAAACTGTGTAAAAACAGGCAGTAGGATTACAGCCAAAACAGAACCACGTCATCTTACAATTAACTTCTGCTAAAAACGTTAACATAGTGTAGAGCTGTTGTGATTCTGACCAAGGGTTCGAAACACAATTTAAATGCTCCAGTAAAACGAGTAAAATCCTGGTTTATCTACAAGACTCTGACAGCAGCCAGCTTTGCAGGAACAGGTTGTTGTTGGTTGTTTTCTCTTTCTTTCTTTTTCTGGCAGATGCTCACCCGCTGAGTTACACCCTTTAAGACTGGAGAAACAAGGGCAGAAGAAGGCAAGATGGAGGTTCAAAACAAGTCTCATCCTGAAAAATCTGTACTCTTGTAACTTATTCCAAATGATTTCTATGATAAATAAAAAATGAAATGGTATTTTTGTAAAAGTGGTGTAGATACAGTGACTTTTCTTTGATTTCATATTTAAAATATTTCTGTTTAGTCAAAATGTACACTTTCTTACATTATAGTAATGATCTGCTCGAGACTTGCTGATGTGTGCTTACAAACAAATATTATACTATAAATAGTATCTATAAGGATATTTTACAATATAAAAGTAGTGCATGTAAAAATATTCTTTTTCTAGGCATAAATGCGCCTACAAGGAGCTGATTTTTACCTGAAATAATAATGTTGTCATTGCTGTAAGATCACAAGCTACTGATCCGCCCCCTCTTGTGTAATTAATTTTCAACCCCAGAAGCCATGAAAATTTCAGGGCCTACAGCGATCTGCTGTCATTGTGAGTTCTTCTCTGGATTAAAGGCTTTTGTGTATGTGTCTGGAGGGTTCGTAGCTTCACCGCATCAGATCACGGCGAGCGTCTCAGAGTTACAGCGACTGGCGGAGCTTCCGTGCCTGGAGCTGATTGCAACTTGAAGGTTTTATTTCGAGTTTGTTGTAACAAAAAGTCACCCTTGGTGCGGAGGTGAAGAGCCGGTGGGTCTGCTGCTGATGCAATCAGACCTGATCTCACTGCACAAAAGCCATGCACTTATTTACAAACCAGATGCACATTTTCACATATATGGAAAGGATTTATTTAAACTAGATTCATGCAGTTTTTCTAAATCATGCAAGATCAATTTATATACATATAAAATTATAGGACATATATGTTGCACATTCTTTTGCAGTTCAAATAAATTAGATATAGTGAAAAAGGTTGTTTACTGTCATTATTTAGTACATATTAATAAATACACAAACAAAATCCTATATATATTTCATATTTAGGTTTTTATTGGGCCTCATGACAGCTGACATTTTAATTTCTTTACAACAAGGAAAGTGACCCAACTTTTAGAGTGAAACCTTCATGACGTCTGAGTTAAGGCCGGTCTGTGTAGTGATATAAGGCTAAATCTGGATTTCTCCTGCAGCTTTGTCAGGACATCAGCAACGCAGCGGATCGTCACCGATTTGTTAATGATACACAAGGCCAATCCTTTTCCAGACTCGGCCGGCCGCCGCTCGCAGTAATAGAGCTGCTGAAATTACAGGCTGCATAATTCATATCATCATTTGCTCCGAGTGACATGTTCAGCAATTACGGCTGGCCTCTGGACAACAGGGAGAGGAGAAAGCTGGAGCAGTGACGAGGAGGACGAGAGTGAGGAGGTTGTCCAGGTGTGGAGGAGAGAAAAGAGAACGGCTGCTCATCATTACCTCCACTTTCCCTCCCTCACCTGTCAGCCGTCAGCATCCTCGCTGTTAATTCCTCCAGAATTATAGATGTGTAGCAAGTAGCTCTGCACGGCCACTTGATCCAGGTTCAAGATTTAAGATTCTTTATTTGTCACATATGCTTTAATACAACATGCAGTGAAACGGGCTCTGATTTATGTTGAGGCTATATACTGTATATATACACGCTGCGTCCACAGTTATCATGCAGGCTATTAACTTCATGGATTTAAGCATTCTCAGGTGAAATGTATTTGAGTAATTACGGAGGATGTTGCCTAAAGTGAGTAACATCCTATATGAAGTGTGCATAATTATACTGTGACTTCTTTACTATAAGCAAAATGAGATTTATCTGACACTGAAAAGTAAAAAGTTATAAAATGTCTTTTAAAGAGACACAGCACTCTTGAGACATGAACAATCTAACAATTATAACAGTTATAACAGCGTCATAACACACAGGTGGAGAAGAAAAGATGCAAATTAACTGAAAAAGAGGTGAAAAGAATTACACGTGGAGCTACTAGAACCTATTCTCCTCCAGTGCCACTATGTTCTAGAACTGCAGCCTAGCTGGTGTGTCAAAAACAGTCATAAATTGGTATTTTCATGTCATGTTAATATGAAAATAGTCATTTATGATCATTCACTTAATATAATAATCACGCAATATAATAATCACTTTGCAGCAAATTTGATGCCGAATGCAACGGTGAATATTCAAACATTAGTTAGCATTTGATAACATTGTGGAGAGGTACAGAGCTATGTTTTTGACACTGCAGCATATTAATATGTAAATGTACTGAAATCTTAAATTGCAGCTACAAAGCCAAACCTTGTGTTGGTGTTTTTACAGGCGGCTGAGTAACATCAGAAGATCTGTTGAAGAAAAGTGCAAAATGGCACAAGAAGAAGGAAAATGACTCCCCCAAATAACTCCAGTGTTCTTGTCTTTAAATTGCTTGTTTTCGCCATTTTCCGTGTGTACATACGCAGCAGTTGCGTTATGGTGAGAGCTGTGAAGCAAACAAAACGCTCCAAATGGTAATGAGCTGTACAGATAAAAATTGCTGTCAAGGGACCAATTTAGAAAAGAAAAGCCAAAAAGATTTCCTTGAAGAGGCATCACACTCTTGACATATTGAGAATATCACATTTCAGAATGATTTTCCAAACCCGAGATGACATTAACACACTTTTAAAAAACGACGGCTAGACTAGACTAGGAGCAGACGATTCTGACTGGCCTCAAATTGCTATTACAGAGCTAACCAAGTCCATTTCTTGCGCCTGACGTGACAAATGGATGATTCGAAGCGCCTTTTCCTCCCTCCTCACGCCTCTAAAAGCACAACGATGGGAGAAAATGTCCCGCTCCGGTGAGGAAGGTTGAATTGAACAGCATCCTTCACTCGGCCCGCGACACTTCATTTCCAGCCTGAACGCTGTGAATGACAGCGGCGCGTCCAGGAGATTGGCAAACAGAAGACGCCGGGCGCCGCTTCTATAATTACACTTAATTCAGAGAAGATGGGCAGAATTACTCGAGATATTCAGCAGCGGAGGCCTGGAGGCGAGGACGCACTTGTTGAACGGGGCCCAATTTCCCCATCAAACTTGAGTGAGTGTCAAAAAATAAGAAGTAACAAAGCAAGAGTGAATTAGCTGCTGCACAAAATCGAGCCCCGAGGAGATGCAACTGAGAATAAAACTCCAAAAATCTGGGAGAGAAGAAGAAAGACGTGCAGAAAGTGGGAAAGTGGAGGTAAAGATGGAGCAGCTCTCCTCAGCACCTGCCTGATAAGAATGGAGCGCTCCAGCTCTACCGTTTTCACTTCTCTTCTTTCATTTTTATAAAGATGGGATTACACGTCTCAGTGCAATGCGCCAGAACTGAATATAGATTATGCTGCTCACACGCTGCAGCACTGAGATGTGGAGAACATATCATCAGAACAAAACCTTTGAAGCCATTACACAAATACCGGATAGTTTCTACACTCAAAAACAGGGAGCTCTGTAGCTTTGCCCATAACTGTGACAAATGTTGACCCATTTTCAAAATTCTTTCACTATTGTATTCATGTTTATTACACTGTTATATTTTACTGTTAACGTTTTCCAAATGAATGCTACGGGTGTTGAAATTAAGCACACTATTGATGCATCACGATGCAGCCGTGGACGATTCTGCATCGATGCAAAAGCAGACCATGATCCATTATATTGTGGGTTTTCAATCAGCGGTCCACTGCCTCCTGTGATCCTCAATCAATCCACTACTGGAATACTGGCATAAAATTCTAGTTAAAAAGAACAATGCAGTAGTAACTATGGCTACTCAATCTGCGTGCAATGTGAAATGAGGTAGGTGACGTATCGAGATATTGTATCGTATCGAATCATTGACCTGATAATCATAATCTAATCTAATCAAATCGTGAGAACAGTGAAGGATTACACCTCTACTGAAATCAGTGTGTTGATTGTTGATTTGTAGTTATTAGCTTTGACAGCAGTTGTAGTTAATAGCTTTTTACTGTTTATTTAATTAGTCTGCTCGAGGACTTCAAATTACTAATTTCATTTTACTGTTCCTACTTTACATTTAAGTGATTTTATGTGAGTGATTATTTGTCATTGTGAACACAGCACAGCACACTGCACCACAACCACATGTGACCTCTGCATTTGGCCCTTTTGTGTATTTGTCAGCACCTGGGGAGCAGTCCTTGGGGACGGTACTTGCTCATGAGTTCCTCAGTGGTACCTTTACTGGTCCGGGACTTGAACTGAAGAGCCTCCAATCTCAGGGCTAACTCCCTAACCGTTACGCTACCAACTGCCACCCCACTGCTAATTAGAGTATCTACGAACTTAACAACAATATTTACTGCCCACCCTCATCGCATCACAGTGCGCTCTTGACAGCTGTGAGATGGAGTCAGAGAATGGGGTCTACCTCGCGTAGATGGTAATAAATGCTGTTAATGTAACTAGTGACTAAAAGTGACCTCCTGCTCCTGTTCAAAGCGCCTGCATATGTGCTCTCTACACCGCTGTGGTCCCATATTACAGCTAGAGACTCAGTAATGGAAGACTCCCTGCTCTCTGTACACGCTTCTCCTCCTACATCTGGGAGCATGAAACGTGTGAATGCTCACCTCCTCCCACACACACGATCTTATAATATCTGCTGAGATTACACAGCTTCAGGACCCGCACCAGAGAGACATCGCACTAAATCATATTCAAGCAGATGAGTGTGTCTGACCAGTCGTACCAACTCATAAAGTATTCATACAACTTACAATTCATTAAGTATTGTAACGTTTTCTCATTTTGCACAAGCTGAACATTGCACAACCAACAACCCACTACTGAATGTTTACATTGAGTAGACATCTAGATTATATATATAGTATGTTTCTATATGGGCGCGATGGTGGTGCGGTAGCTCCTGGGTTCGATCCCTGAGTGCTC
The DNA here is from genome assembly GCA_032718565.1 of Distichodus sexfasciatus. Taxonomy (NCBI): domain Eukaryota; kingdom Metazoa; phylum Chordata; class Actinopteri; order Characiformes; family Distichodontidae; genus Distichodus; species Distichodus sexfasciatus. The sequence continues at coordinate 331,635 of JAVGVS010000279.1, forward strand.
TCTCCATGTTGGCGTGGTCCAGTTTCAGTGAATTACTTTGGTTCAGTAATGTAGTATTTGGTTGATTTTAATCAGCTAGCTTTTGATTTGCAGGTGTTTCCGTTAGTTAGTCCCCTATTTAGGCATGTCTCTGCCTTTTGTGTCTGTCAGTCCACCGTTGCACATGCCCTGTGTTGATGTGTCATGAGTTTTGTGTCATTTAAAGAAGAAAAGTGTTCAGTTTGTTGTTTTGAGGCCATTGAGCTGATTTATTCTGCTGTGATTGAATAAAGAATGCTCTGCACTGACGTCCCTGTCTCTTATGTCAACAATGTGTCACATTTCATTACATAATGTAACTTGATATTATAATATATATCCTATACATAACACCTGTCAATAATGTTGAGACAAAATATTTTATTTTTCTCATATTTCTCATTTTATTTTTACCACTTAAAACCTTATTTTTTATTCAACACTAAAAACAAGAAAAGAATGGGGAAAATGAGCTATGAACTGAACTGTGGTTTAAAAATCCAGGTATGAACTAAACTGTTGACTTGTAGAACCCTTATAACTCCACTTAATTGCAAAAATAATTACAATATGGCAAAGCCTTTAACTCTGGTCAAGCCCCAAAACCTTGTAACATTGTACAGTAGGCAGCATGATTAGGCCAGACGTGTAGTACAAATAACCTTTAATGAATGCGCTTCTAAAAAGCTGTGTGCAGGAAAGATTAATTAACGATGGAAAGTGTAATTGAGTGTAGAGTAGGTAGCAGTACAATAGCTGGAGTTCAGTACACAACACAAGCTGATGAACGATTGCTTTAGTGAGCTGCAGTTTCATTACGGCTGCAGTGACAAAAGCTGTGAAGAGAATAAAAGAATTTGTCGCTCCGCACGCCAGTGACCCGGTAAATTATTCTAGTGCGGAACAAAAAAGAATAAAAAGCCACAGATATTAGAGGAGTGGAGGGATAAACTCTGGTCATAGAGGGCATTTCAGTGTAGATATTATCATAAAATTGGCTTTTCAACTGTTCACTATTATAAAGCATGTGGGAGAAGAAATAAGGGCAAGTTGATGACATATCCAACTGTTTCTATGGAACTGGGACTGGATCAGTGTACACACTGACAATTTCAAGAAATAAGTTTCAACACATTTAATTATGACTGTGCCAAAATCTCACATCCTGATAACTATATATATTACAATATAGTACTGTAAAATCAATGATTTTATAGTTAATAAACAATGACCACGCTGAAAGACTGACATGCAAATGAAACAGCCTCACAGATGTTAAAAACACAACGCAAAGTTATGAGCATGCCAAAACTACAGGCGGCAGTGTAACGAGAAGCATGAAGCCATGTTAACCAATCAGAATCCTGATTGGACAAATGCAGAGGTCACATGTGGTTGTGGTTAGGGCTGGGTTCAAAAAATCAATTCACCGATCAATATCGATTCTCGTTCAAAAAATACGATATCGATTCAAAAATTCACGGATCGTAGTTTTCCTGCGGCTATGCACTACTTCTCGCGACCGCGCAAGGAGAGCTATAAAAAGGTGAGACCGGCGAAACCCAAACCAAATAGAGCCATGACTGAAGCTGCTCCGCTCAAATCACCGTCTGGCCTAAAGGCCGATGTTTGGCAACACTTCAGTTTTAAAACAAGTTATTTTATAACCAAGCAAAACTAGTACTGACACAAAGAAATCTCTAAATAAATCGATATCGAATCGAATCGAATCGAGAATTGAATCGGATCATGGCCATGTGAATCGGAATCGAATCAATTCAGGAAATCTGCAACGATACCCAGCCCTAGTTGTGGTGCACTGTGTGTTGTGGTGTGTTCACAATGACAAATAATCCCAGTTGGGGCAGATGGTGGCGTAACAGTAGGGTGTTGGCCCCGTGATCAGAAGGTCACAGGTTTGAATCCAGGGTCGGTAAAGTTACCACTGAGGTACTCATGAGCAAGGTATCGTCCCTAAGCACTGCTCCCTGGGTGCTTGTTAGCTGCCCACTGCTCCTTCATGGATGGGTCAAATGCAGAGGTGAACTGAATAAATAATAAAGAATAAAATACAAAAAAAACTGATTGCAGCTCATATGCAGGTAATGGTGGATGCCATCACATGTATGGAAGCAAATTACATTTACAGAAAAAATACGTTATCTCATAATTATGACGTACAATTTGAAAATATTTGATCAGAATTGCGATAAAGCATCTTTTTCCTACAGAGAACATGCTTCCGTACACGTGAGCTTCATGGTCTCCCTCGTTCCCCCACGCCGAGCCTCCAGCTCACACCACGAACACAGATTTTCTTCCTGTGACGTTTTGCTCTGCTGGAGGTTTGAATCCTAGCAGGATTAACGTGAGCTTTCTTCCCCTTTAAACCAGCATTGGTCGAGCCAGACTGTCCAGCCACGTTATTGATTATTGGAGGCTTGCTGCCTAATTTAGAGCCCTTTCATTGTTCTGGAATGGGAGATCCAGCAGCAGCCCCCCGTGGCTCCAGAACTGGGCCAAACTGCCTTTCTGCTCGCAATTTATTGTCTTCCTCCAGCAGACTGCGGCCCGGTTATCACCACACTGCACCACATAATTAAACACAAAAGAGCCGCTGTTCCATACACACACCACCTTAATTCCTCTTCTGCTTCCATTTCCTCATGCTAAAGCAGACTCCAGAAGGAAGAGTGAGATAGTTTTACAGCACGAAGCCACACACACGGCTCTGTCATGTCACTACATCATGTTTAGAATCAGTCTTTACACCAGGATAGTAATATTCTATTCACCAAATCAATCAAAGTAATGATACTGTCTCTGAATATGCTTCCCCGTCTGCCAGTTCGCGTTGATGATGACACGTTGTGTCTCCTAATTACAAAAGATAATTAAATATTAACCGGAAATAGTATCAATAATTCTCCTAATTTTGGAGGAGCACTTTTATGTTCCTGCTCTCTGATTCTGCACTGTATCACTCCATGTGGTCTCTCGTGATGTCTTTGTTATATTTATATAACATCCGAATATATATCACATCAAAACATTACACCAGATCTTATCCCAGACACACTGCTGGAAATTCTACTGAAACGTTCTAATTTCATATTCGTGATGAAAAGTTAATATATAATACACTTTGTAGCTAACAGAAGAGCTGTTCATGTTTGGCTGTTAATCTACTGAGAAAACAGGCAGAATTGCAGTGTCAACGTAAACATGTTTAATATATTATGTATTTTATGACAGTTCATACATTATAGTAATAAAAGTTTTAAGGCTAAACGCTAAAGTGCTTGTTATAGCGCCACCTAGAAGTACACTGACACCTGTGGGGGTTTAGCTTATTAATATTTATGAAACTGATTAAACCCTATATATTATTGAAATATTTGCGCTGTGATGTACAGAGATAGATCAATGTTATAAGTGTGTCATGACTCCCCCTGGACTTGGAACATGGTGATGTGTGTTTTCTGTTTAGTGTTGTATGTGTTCTGTGTCGTCCATTTTGTGTTTGTATTGTTCGGCCATGTTGTGTGTGCTGTGTCGGCCATTTTGTGACTGTATTGTTCGGCCATGTTGTGTGTACTGTCTTCTGTCACTCAGTCTATGTCCCACCTTCCCATTGTGTCTGATTGGATGATCACTGTGTGTTAGTTCTTTGTAGTCACACCCTCTCCTTCCCATTGGTTGTCCTTGATTGGTTGTTTTGTGATCACTGTCCCATTGGTTCCCCTTTGTCTCATTGGTCCAGCCCCTTGTTTGTGTATGAGTATTTAAGCCCAGTCTTTCCCATTGTTTTCGGTTGGTCCACCCTCACATTACCCTCCTGATGTCGGTGTGTTGTTCCTCTGTTGTACATGTAAGCCCTTATCCGTTTGTAGCCCTTGTGCCAGTTTATGTTTGCCTGTGTTTAGTGTCTGTTTGATTGTTTGGTTTTGGTTGTGGCCCTCGTGCCGGTTTTTGTTCTTTGTGTTTTATTATTTGGTAAATAAATGTCCTGCACCGTGACCTCGCCTCATGTCATGCCGACACTCCCCAACGTGACAAAGTGGAGTAGTTTTGTCTTCTGTAGTCAGATTTTGGCTATTTATTGTTGGTATTCCACCATATTTAGGATATAAGTTTATAAATTAAAATATTATAGAGTATTACTATTGAGTATAATGCAGAGGTTTGAATCCTGAACCGGTAAAGGTACCACTGAAGTACTTGTGAGCAAGGTACCTTTCCCAAGATACTGCTACCTGTGTGCTGCCCATATCAGCTGCCCACTGCTCCATCATCAGATGGGTCAAATGCACAGCTTACATTTCGTTGTAGTGCAGTGTGTACTGTGCTGTGTTCACAATTACAAATAAGCACTCACTTCCCTGATTTCATGCCGTCTATATCCCACAGAATGCATTTGATCACCGTGGATAAAGCACATTTTCAATAAGACAATATCCTGACCCTCTCAGCCTCCATAATGATCAATCTGATAACTCATGCTGAAAGACCCCTAAGCATCCATTCATTCTTAGTCACAGCATCATTTTTATTTCATTTCACTGGTCATTTTTCCGGCATTAAACGGAATGTTTTAAGGTTGTAAAGTGTCAGGCGACATTACAAGCCGTCACAATGACATACTGCATGATATTACATTTTAGTGAAACTGTAATCAGACGCCGTTATAAAACACAAAAGAATCCTCTTTTACAGGGTTTTAATTTAGAGGAGCTTCAGAATTAATTGCACGGCTATTACGAGAGCCTCGAGAAACTGTCCAGGACGGTAAATGAGAATCATTAAATACATTAATCAGCACAACAATGACGTAAGAGTAGAAAACCGTTTGAAAGAAGAGTTCTGCTCTGTCTGATGTTTTTCACTTGGGCTGTAAATCACTAGTTTTATCATGACGTTATTTCCATCAAACGAACAATGATTTAACGTCTGTTGATAAGTCTGTTACAGTACAATTTCAAATTGATTCGATTCAGGAGCTGGCAGTTGGTATGAGACAATATCATATGTTCATATCAAATCACAAAAATCTAATAAAAATATCATTTGACATTTTTATTCATGAACTCAATCAGACATTTACCTGAAAATATGAAGTGATGTTCAAACAGGAACGGCACAGCGCCACAGTGGTTAGTGCTGCTGCCTCACAGCGAGAAGGTCCTGGGTTCGATCCCTGGCTCGGTCACAGGGTCTTTTTGTGTGGAGTTTGCATGCTCTCCTCGCGTTTCCTCCGGGTTCTCTGGTTTCCTCCCACAGTCCAAAAGCATGCAGTATAGGTTAACTGGCGACTCTAAACTAACCCCGTAAGGTGTGAGTGAGAATATGATTGTGTGCGTGAGTGTGTGTGCCCTGTGGTGTGTGGGCGCCTGCCCAGGGTTGTACCCCGCCTTGCGCCTGTAGTTCGTGAGATAGGCTCTGGTCCCCCCGCGACCCCGGTTGTGATTCAGTGGTTCAGATAATGAATGAATGAATGATATCTAAGAATATTATATTATCAGAATTAAATATAAAGAAATGCTTAAAATGTTTCACTTTACAGGTAATGTGTTCAGCGTATATGAAACTTTACCTTTTTGGATGATGTAATAAAAATGAATTGGCTTTTTATTTTTTAGATGGACTCGATGCCTGATGGATGTTTTCACTTTGGACCAATGCTATGACCTTGTTCATTGTTCAATAGACTGTATCAGTGTAGGTTGATGTATCACTACACCCCTACCACATTCTACTCTCTAGATTCTGCTCCCAAAAAGATCAAACTGGCCCTGGCTGACCTCAGTAGGATCTGTGAGGTCCGTAAGTTGTTCTCAAGACAAAACTGCAAACTGCCTTCGAGACATGACTCAGTGTCCCCCGCCTCACCCGAAATTTGCCCGGCACTCGCAGACATTTTCAATCAATCTTCAGCCTAATGCACTATCCCCAAGTGCTTCAAATCATTTATCATCTCGCTCCCAAAAAGTGGAGAGAAAAACACAGTCTGGCTGTATAACTGCAGACCTGTTGCACTCGTAAAGGTGCTGAGGAAAACATTAGAATGTCTCGTTTGTGCCCGAGTGTGACGCTGACTTGAGTTGACACTTTATACTGCAGTGTTGGAGTTCTACAAAATATCAAACACCGCAAACTTTCTGCAAACAGATGAATGAACGTGGTGCTGCTGCATCTGTTAAATGTAGTGCAATAGCTGTTTCAGTGCCTGTATGGGAGCAGTGAAGCAAACACACCAAAAATAATAAAAGGTGCAAAAATAAGATGTTTCACAAAAACACTGCCTAAAATATGATGGATCATGCATATGAAACACACACTGAAACACACACACTAGTCACAACACTCACAAACACTCAAACTGGGTTTCTTTTTATTATTGCTTTAATTCACTTTCACAAGTGTGGCCCACAACGATAAGAATAATAGCTGTTTTAATTACAAAGGTGTTACTATTATTATCATTCTCATTAATGTTATTATTTTAGTAGTAGTAGTGGTGGTAGTAGTAGTTTTTAATTTAAGTAAGTGATTATTTGTCACTTTTAATAGCAGTGGTTGTAGTGTTATTAGTATTAGCATTAGTAGCAGGAGCAGTATTAGTAATCGTAGTACTCATAGTGATAGAGGTAGTGCTGATATTAGATGTAGTGGTATAATAGTAGTAGTTCATGTGGAGGTACCAGCAGTATGATTATCCAAAGTTGTTTTAGTAGTAGTAGTAGTAGTATTTGTAGTATTTACTGTAGTTGTATTAGCTGTATATTAAGTTTTGATATTAAAAATACTCAGCATTATAGTAGTATTTGTAGTAGTACTTTTAGCACTATTAGTATTAGTGTGGAAAGTAGCAGTAGATATAGTAGTAGTATTTATTGTAGTAGTATTAGTGAAAGTGATTATTTGTCATTGTGAACACAGCACAGCACAGCACACAGTGCACCACAACCAAATGTGACCTCCGTGAAGGAGCAGCAGTCAGCTAACAAGCGCCTGGGGAGCAGTGTTTGGGGACGGTACCTTGCTCATGAGTACCTCAGTGGGAACTTTAACGGCCCTGGATTCAAACCTGCGACCTTCTGATCACGGGGCGAACACCCTACTGTTATGCCACCAGCTGCCCCCACTGCCCAATACTAGTATTAGTGCTAGTATTAGAACAGTAGTAGTAGTAGTGGAGGTGGTCGTGGTGGCGGTAGGAACAATTGTTGTATTGATATAAGAAGTGGTTGTGATGTTATATTTATAGCAGCTGCTGTAGTGGCATTAGCAGTATTAGTATTAAATGTAGCAGCAGTTGTAGTAGCAGGACTATTTGAAGTAGCTGCTGTAGTAGTGTTAGCCGCATTGGTATTATTTATAGTATTACTGTTAGAAGTTGTAACAGTAGTGGTAGGTGACATTCAAAAGTAGTACTGACCACATCCAGCTGGATGTAAACCGCATGTGTCCAAAGGTGCTGACATATTCTGTCCTGTTATCACCACAACAGCATCAATGCTTTCAGAAAAATTGATCAGAGTAAAGAAAAGGATAATTGCAGTGTCCGGGTGCCAGCTGTGAGTGCCAGGTCGAGGACAAGCGGAGCCTCGGTGTGATGAGGGAAGCTGCAGATGTTCTGAGATCAGTCTCACTGTGGCACGTCGGAGAGCAGCACAACTCTACAGGTGCACATTCAGCTGCTGACATCAATAATTTAGCAGCAGTGCTCTTTTCTGCAATTTCCCCACCACCGCCTGCCATCTGCACAAAGCAAAACCTCCTCACATATCACACAGCTCATAAAATGCCATGACTCGCTAGTGAGATCTCAAACACTTGGGGAGTGTTGGTGAAGATACTTTTAAACGGTGACTTTTCAAGCTCCAAGCTGCTGCTGCTGGAAAGTGTGCTAAATGTACTAGACTACAAGCTACAGAGAAAAAGTAGTAACTACATCCAAGCTGTTTCATCCAGTATTACTGTGTACTTGTGCTGTAGGAAACTCTTAAAGCAAATAACTTTCAAAAGTGAAACATTATGTAATAAATAATATGATAAACAATGTTTTCTAACAATATAACATCAAATCACAGTAAGTTTCAACAAGGTTTTGGAGATATGGATCCAGATTCTTGCTTCTGTTGTTGCCAAGGTGGACTCCATTCTCCGACTCCATCTTGCAGCAGCCAAGGGCGCACTATGATGCAGTGAGGGACCGGTAGCCAATCAGATGCCACTTCTGCCAATTCAACACCAGTCACTGAACATCACCTGAATATTTGCTTGTTGAAACGTGTCTCAGATAGGTGGGTGGAGTTATTCAAATATCCCCTAATGTGATGTAGAAGTAGGGGAGGATTCTAAACACAATTTTCTAAAACTTACAGTGTGTGTAGCGGCAGTACAGAGCCAAATGATGGCCAAAGAACAGAAAAAGTGAATTTCTCATAATATGGGAGCTTTAAGGTCTCTTAGTCACATGGTGGATTAAATGAAATATTTAATGAATGGAAAATACCAAACAGTACAATTACCCTTCATATATTATTTAACTAGACATTAGATCATTATTTAACTAACTTTGATAATATTAAATGTAGTCATAATTTGCCAATAAAAGAATCAATTAACACTTTAATACAAATTGAATACTGATATGTTTTGCTTTGCTGCTGAAACAGCAGGAGACCTGACATTTACACACCTGTTTATTGTAATTGGCTAATTAAATTTAAATGTGACTCTGTATGTGAGAGTGCAGGGAGGTGAGACTGCATACTCAACATTCCTCTTAGAAAGGTTCTAAACTCTATTAAAGAAATACAGTACTGTGCAAAGGTTTTAGGCAGGTGTGAAAAAATGCTGTAAACAAAGTATAATATAAATATAAATAATGATTGTTTATTTTTTTCAATTTACAAAATGCAAAGTGAGCGAACAAAAGAAATCAAATCAAATCAATATTTGGTGTTACTACCTTTTCCCTTCAAACCAGCATCAATTCTTCTAGGTACACTTGCACAAAGTCAGGGATGTTGTAGGATTGTAGTCATTATCTTATTTTATAGGATTATAGTCATTATATTATTTTGTAGGATTGTAGTCATTATATTATTTTGTAGGATTATAGTCATTATATTATTTTGTAGGATTATAGTCATTATATTATTTTGTAGGATTATAGTCATTATATTATTTTGTAGGATTATAGGATTATAGATCTGTGGTTAGTTCTCCAAGATGTTTGGAACAACCTACCAGCCGAGTTCCTTCAAAAACTGTGTGCAAGTGTACCTAGAAGAACTGATGCTGTTTTGAAGGCAAAGGGTGGTCACAACAAATATTGATTTGATTTAGATTTCTCTTTTGTTCATTCACTGCATTTTGTTGATTGATGAAAATAAATGATTAACACTTCCATTTTTGAAAGCATTCTTTGTTTACAGCATTTTTTCACACCTGCTTAAAACTTGTGCACAGTACTGTACTCAGAGTTACTCAGAAACCTGCACCTGCACACAGTCTCTCACCTACAGACACACTTTAGTCTGACACTCACCTGTCCCCTGTATGTTCACTAGGTAACAAAAAGATACTTTAACATACACAGTTTATTCCACAGTACACACAACATGAATATTGTTTCCAGTATTAATGTCTATTGTTATAATATTTTATAATTGCTTTTTATGCTTTTACTTAGTTAGACAAGATCAGATTGATTATTTTTTGCATATAAATGTTATGGCCCCCCTGGACTTTGGCCATACCAGCCCCCTGGACTTTGGTTAAGCGGCCAGCAGGTGCCGCCATTTCTGTTTGTTTAATGTGTTCAGTTTGGTCTCGTGCTCCCTGTCTGTCAAGTCCTTGTCCCGCCTTCCCAGTGTGTCCTATTGGTTGATCACAGTTTATTAGTTCCCTCACCTGGTTCTTGTTTGTTTCGGTCCAGCCCCGTTTCTATTGGTTCTCCCTTCATTGGTTGATCGTGCTTGTTTTCCGATTGGTTTTCCCTTGTCTGATTACTCCTGCTTGATTGTTTCTGTTTGTTATATAAGTTTGGTCCTTTCCCCCATTGTCTGTGTCGGTCCACCCTCACACTACCTTCCCTGTGTCGGCGCGCTGTGTTTTTCTGCCGATCCTGAAGAGTTTGGTTTTGTTTGTGGCCCTCGTGCCTGTTTATGTTTGAAGTTTTCAATAAAGATGGCTTGCAAAGTGACCTCGCCTCGAGTCATGCCGACACCCACTGTAACAATAAATTTGGGATATTCATATTTTTCTTGCAAATGTATGACTTTGCAATGCATTACAATCCATTTACTTAGTAATAATCATCACGTTATTTAAATAGCACTTTACATGTATTGAAATCATCCCAAAGTGTTTTACATGAAGTAAACACTTAGAAAGTAAATAAAATAGAAATCTAAGATCCTCAACTTTAACCCTAACCATTTTATCTTCTCCCTCAACGCCAACATTTATTTCTTTATTTCGTTTACACGCTTTTAGAAATCTTCCCACCAGTGACTCGGACACGTCTAATAAACCCAGGTGCAGATCTGAATCTCAGGTTTGTGTCGTTCAGACAGTCCTGCAGCTGCATCAAAGTGTCAAAAAATCACAAATCTGGGCATGAGTCGCTGTTTTTTACTTGTTCAGATGCACTAACAATAAACTCCAGAGTGGAAGTGAAGCAACAAAGTCTCTTATTCTCTCACATCTCCTGCTGTATGTTTTTTTGCTTAGTTTCTTGCAGCAGCGATGGATCCGAACGCCTCTCTTCTGCAACTGAGATGAGGTGTTTGATGAGTTACGATGCTCTAACACTCGTTTCCACAAAAATCCTGCTTTTTCCAGGAGAGTTTGAGCGCTGATGAGAGCTATTCGCTGCCTTCTTTGAATGCTATAGAAAGCTAATTGGAGAGTTTGGGGGGAAAAGTTGTAAACCCTCTCTGTACCTGCTAACGGAATTTCTCAATAGTCTCCTGAAAGGCAAAAGCAGTTCTATTGACAAAAGTGGATTGGAAGAGCACTTCTCCCTTCACTACAAGATCAAATGAAGTGGCTCCCTTTGTTGGAGGGAATGATTTAGGAGAAATTTACTTTCTATTACATCAAACTCGGTGGTTTTAAATGTTCGCGTTCCTCTTCTCGTACCATGTGAAGTCAGTGAGGAGCCCAGGGGAAATGCTTCAGGATTCGGTGAATCATCAAAACAAAGAATATTTCGGGGTTTGTGAGTGTGTTTGTGTGAGTTGTGGAGTAACAAACAAATGTACTAATTCAACTACTTATTAGCTTAACTTATTAGGGGGTGGTGGTGTAGTGGTTAGGATCCTTGGCTTCTGGATCAAGAGGTTTGATTCTTACCTCCAGCACCAACCTCACTGGACCTCGCATGGAATCTCACAGCAAATCTAACCTTTATTATGATCATATATACTCACATGCTGAGTTGATCACTAGTAAATTGATTAAACAAGTACAAGTAAATTATTTCCGAATCACTAGAAACAAGTTCCAGGTACAGGCTACAGGTAATCTGTCTCATGTGTTATCTACACACTTTTTACGTCGGTTACGTCCGTCTGCCTATCCATCATGTGGTATAAAGTTGTTCAGAGCCAGTAGGACAGAGGTGAAGGTTTGGTGTGAAATTGACGATTATGAAGCTAAGAAAATATCCTTTATTAAAACAATTCTCTGTAGTAACAATATAGATACGTGCTCAGCTGGTTAGGGTAGGTTTAGGATTATGGTCAGACTAACGCCCCCAACACTCCAACATCCGAAAATTGAATATCTCACTCCTGACAACTGACCAAAGTTGGCAACCCTGTTATTATGTTTCTGTCTTTACAAAGAGGGCTATTTTTAACTTTCAGTAGTTTATGATTGGTGTTGAAGACATTTGCAGAAGTGGTGACTGGGATGAGAGTGCAGCTTCATGTCTGCTGTCTCTGATAAGATTCATCATTTCCGGGTCAGCAGTGTGTTGTCCAGTGTTGTCAGTGATGACGTGAACGTCTCTGCGGGATGTCTTCCCCAAGTCTCATGCTGAACATCACTGCAGCTCTCATCAGATTCTCTTTTCTTATCTCCTGCAGAACACCAGCTTTTGATGGGAATCAACGGACCCTTGCCTTCCATGTCATTCCCACATGTACAGACCTTCATTTGTCAGGTCCATGTGGAGGAATTACACACTTATCTCTCACCTCAATGTCTTCGATGTCCCGGACTGACAGAGAGACAGTGTTGTTTTAATCTGTAGGATGAAAAATGTGTTGTCTTTTGCAATACTGCCGTAAAGTCTGCATATCATTTGTCCACTCTTTTATCAAATTAAAACTAAACCAAGAGAAAAATGTTTCTTCAGTATTTATTTCCAAAACCAAAATGGAAAAACAAACAAAAAGTCACTTACAAACCTTTCATTTTACATTGAAAGACTTGCAGCCCTAATTACATTCGATTTTCTACATATTTGCACTTGATTAAAAAAAACAATGGAACAAGTCTGACAGATTTACAGCATTTAGCAGACACTTTTATCCAGAGCAACTTCCATTGCTTAATTTTGGAGTAACTTCCACAAGCAGCTTGATGTTAAGAGTCTTGCTTTCTCATGGACCCAGGGGTGGTAATGCTGGATACATTACTTGAACCTACAACCTCTTGGTCCAGAGGCAAGCATCCTAACCACTAGACCACCGCTACCCCAAATATTGATGAACACTGTGTCTATACTAGTCACTAGTTCACAGAAACTAAAATATTATTAGATGGTAAATGTCATGTATCAGCAAACAATAGGGAGAGATCAGATGAAACCATTATTCTCCAGTGCAAAACACTCATGTTGTGTCTGAGAGTCTCTGTGATTTCCTGGAGTAGCGTGAAGTGCGGCATCGTGGGGGTTTAAAGCGGCGGATGAGGCGTGAAATAATGCGGGACATCAATAAAGTGCTGCTTGTTGTTTATGGGGGAGTCATTAGTGTATGGAGTGAACACTCTGCATCACAAATGAGCTGCTGGAGACATCAAGTTGATTCTGGGATCAGATTTATTGGTCTTTGCCATTTACATGTTCCTCAATACAAACTGCATGATGTTGAGATCAAAGTGTGAGACAAATACAAAAATCAAAAACAAACTGCACAGTCATGGGGCCAATTATGGAGGGTATTAGGGAGGTCAGAATCCAAATTCCCACAAAAAGACAAAACTAACAGTTTTGGAGGTTGAAACATTCAGTTGATTCGGTTGTTACTGTAAAACAATATGATAATACAAGTCTCCTTCCATTCTCATACCATTCCAGCGTACCAGCGTACCATTTCTTAACCTACTCAGCGTTACTACAACTTGTTGACTGAATGTAAGTCCATGTGTTCATGTTGTAAGTGTTTGTTATACGGGTGCAAGCTAACGTCTAGAAGTGGAATTATTCACCACCGTCTTTCAGAGGCTGCTTCAGTTAACGTCAGCTGAGATAGATTGAGTTCTCCTGTGAATAAATTGAACCCTAACGTGTTGTGATGAGCTGTTATGTGATGTGGGAGCTGTATGAGTAAGTGCAGTAGCTGCTCATCACTTCCAAAGACTCAGAGTCGGAGGTGCAGTCTGTACTCTGAGAACAACATCAACACACTCAGCACCTCCACACTGCAGCGCTGCTGGAGTTGCATCACATACGGAATGTAAAACCTCACAACAACATTGCTTAGGCAAATGGAAAACGGTATAAGCCTTTTATCTAAAAGTCTATTCAGGTGTGCTATTAGTATACTTCTTCTACCCCAAAAATAAGTATGTATACTCACAGTTAATGTGTTATGTACTTAGGATAAACTCTGTTTAGGCAGTAAGGGATATCTACCAGTCAAAAAATATGTGAAAAAGTGGAGTTTGCACAGTTTCACACAAAGTGAAGAATTAAAAAAGAATTAACATTTATCAAAACTTCCACCTCTGACTGTAGCTGAACAAATTAATGAAATGTATTTGTGTGAAAGTTTACTGCAGCACGGCCTAGACGTGACAAGCAAGCCACGCTGCTCAGCCACATGGCCCTGACCTTTCTGCACATTTCATACCAAATCAACTCAAAAAGGCTAAAGGTCAGTGTTTTTACTGCAAGTGTGAATGTGATGAGCCTGACCACAGTCCGGAGAAGAGGAGAGGAGAGAACGGGATTTTCCTACTCCCACAAAAATCCACCAGGGAATATTGCAGGATTCTGGGAAGTGAAAATGATAAAAAAATCAACAGATGAGATGAGAAACTTTTTGAAAAATATTCAGAAAAGTTAAATGAACACGACAGACGTAATTCAACAGCTGCTTGCAGATGGACGCGTGATTCGCTGCGTTTCCTAACAAAGCTCTTTTACATCTTCAAACATCTTTGTCTGGAGCTCCAGCTGGTGTTTGTTCTCATGTGTGAAATTTAAATAACAACAAAATAACAGCTTATGAGACCTCCAAAATGCCACAGGAGTCACAGCTTTATTTGGCTTATTTCGTCACGTTCAAGCTGCTGATGTTTGACCTCTTGAAGCCTTGCCTGCTGCTCTTGCAAGCAAATTTGAGTTGAGACAATTCTTCACACAAAAACTCATATTTTTTCTCTAAGCAAGTTTATGATGAGATGAGTAGTCTCTGTGTTGTTTGTGAGCATATTAAGGGAAGACTTTTCAGATTGTTTCATGGTTTTATGTCTTGTTTATATTCAGAAACTACTACTAACAGAAGCTAAAATTTGTAGTGTTCTTTTTATTCAGTGTTCCCTGTTGCGGTATATATTGGTAGCATTTTTATGTTTGTTGCTGTTTGTCAGTAGAAGCTGCTTTAGAAATAAATTATTTCTTTGCTAACCCATCGATTCAAATCAGATTTGTTCTGCCAACTGTGACTATGCTGAAACAGCACCTTCAAATTCAATTCAATTCAATTGTATTTGTATAGCGCTCTTAACAACCATAATTATCACAAAGCGCTCTACATATAAGCAGCCCAAACCCCCCACAAGCAAGCCTGAGGCAACAGTGGCAAGAAACACTCCCTCTAGTAGGAAGAAACCTTGAGAGGAACCAGGACTCGGAACTGGACTCCATCCTCCTCAGGGCGACCGGGTGCATCAACATTTAATCCACAGTAAACATCAGCTCAAGATAAATCATTAATTAGTTATTTTTAAAGAAGTGAAGAAATAAAAAATAGTCCAAAAGACTTTTTTGAATCCCAAGTCATGGTTGGGGCTGCTGGCTAAGATCCACTCAGCAAAATTAAGCTAAAATTAGTTCAAAATTATATTGAGAATATTGCAGCATAAAAATTCTAGTTACTATTGCTGCCTGATCTGCTATCCATGCCATCTGTGTGCAATGTGGTGTGATGTCTCGAGATTTTGTATCGAATCGAACCGTTGACCTGATGATCGTAATTTAATCGAATAGTGAGACCAGTGAAGATTCACACCTCTGTTTGCAAGGTATTGTAGCTACATGTTTAAGGTGTGGCAGACAATGTAACCATCACTTTGTTGCAGATTTGATAATGCAGCAGTGAACGTTATTTGAAAGTTGGTCAACATTTGCCAAAGTTCTGGGCAAAGCTACAGAACTCAGTGTAAAACCCAAATGCACTGAAATCAGATTTGTTCTGCCAAATGAGAAAGTCACTGGAACAAAACCAAAGCTTTATATCTTACAAAAATGCTGACCTTTAGTAGGTGATAAATGTAAAATGGTAAATCCTCGTTTATTTGTGTTTGTCATATTAATGTGTAATGTGAAATCTATGTGGATGACAAGCTGGAAAAAGAAGTGTCAGTGATAAGTGCCAGATCTCTGATTGTTCAACTGATGAAAAAATCTCTTGATGGCACTCGACGGTCCTCTGAACATTTTTCTACCTTTACAGCTGCTGTGTTTGCCAAGATGAAAAGACTTCAAATTACTTTCTGTTTAAAGAAGACGATGGCAGCTGAGGGAAAAACGCTTTCCACGAATATTAAAGTCAAGATTTTAGGAATCTACATGGATTAAAATATTGGCAGTAAAATGTACTCTCAGATCAGAGTGAAATTATATCAATCATCAGTGGCATATAAACCATCTTCACACATTCACTCATTATCTGAACTGCTTAATTCCATGACTTTGGTTGAGAGTCAGGGACCAATCCTGGGTGGGCAATAACACACTGCACAGCACACACACTCACACTGTAGGAACTGTGAGAGGAACCCTGAGCACCCAGACAAAACCCACACCAAATTCCACACAGAAAGACCCTTCTACCGACCCGGATACCTTCTTGTTGTGAAGCACCGTGTTATAATACATTTCAAGTTATATTTTTTGTTACATACTGTTTATTTGAGCTATGTACAATGTAAGTAAAAGCTCTGTTATTATATTGTCCAACACACTTTGAACATGTAACTATTAATACTCTGAAAATCCCTAAAAATTAGAGGCATTTTAAACATTCTCTGTAACTTATACAAATTCATCGTTGAATTTGGTCCTAAGTTGGCATTTTATTGTTGAAAACATCATTGTTTGTGATCATTGCGGTTTCACATGGTGTTGCAGCTGGATAGAGGATAGAGGATAGAGTACTCACCTCTGAACAAAGAGGTTGTGGTCCCACCTCCTGCTCTACCACCAATGGGTCTCTGAGCATGACCCTTAACCCAGAGTTGCTCTCAGGGAAAAATGGAAGTTGCTCTAGATAAGAGTGTCTGCTAAAATGCTGTAAATTTAAATGTATTATTGGCACCTTGCTCATGAGCACCTCAGTGGTACATTTACCGGTCTGGGACTTGAACCGTGGACCCTGAAATTATGGGACCAACTCTGTAACCGTTACACTTCCAAGTTTATACACACTGAAGGACAAGTCGATCTGGAAAATTCTTGTTAATTCAAACTCCATTCACTCACAGTGTTCGGAATGCTGAATTGATCGTTGTGGGAAATGTCTCACACACAGCAGAAGAAAAAGACGAAGAAGAAGAGGAGCACTTATGTGCACTGGTCTGCCCATATTCTACCCTTCCATTTCTCTCCGGTGCATCAGTTTCTGTTGTCGTTCTCCAGACGCAGCGCCATCGTCTTCATCTCTCTCCTCACAATCTCAGCAGCTGAAAATGGATGATCTGACACACGGCCGAGGCTCTCCTCGCCCACAAAACCGGCAGATTACCAGCAGCACTTTGTTATCCGGACGGACAGACGGATGGCTCGACTCCACTCTGTCCTTTAACACTTCACACTCTCACTTCCCCATATTTTACTCAGGGCAGTGGCAAAGCGATAGGTTTTATTTCATTTTCCTCACTCTGAGTTTGTCACTGTGTTTGTGTCTAAAAGAAAACAATCCATGAATCTTTTACTGCAAAAACCTGACAAGCTCAGAGCTGTGCTGACAAAAACACTACTAATGGTTCTCCTGATGTCTGCCATACGTTTAGTTCTCATCCTGAGAGAGAGAGAAGGAGCTGGTGGGGACATGCATCAGATCATCAGTATAAGACATTTGGAAAATAACAAGTGTTCAGAGATGAGTGATGTAGTTAAGGGACAACTTGGAAACATGGCGAGCTCTGTGTCATAGAGAGATAAATAGAAAAGAAATATGTTTGTGTGTTACGGCAAAAGACGAAAACTGCCAAAACATTCCCTTGTAACAAGTTTCTCACAACCAAATCTGACCTCTGCGTTTAACCCATCCGTGAAGGAGCAGTGGGCTGATTTTTCAGTGCTCCGGGAGCAGTGCTTGGTCTTTAGGTACCTTGCTCATGAATACCTCCGTGGTGCCTTTAGCAGTCTGGGACTTGAACCGGAAACCTTCTGACCTTTCACAGGGCCAGCTCCCTAACCATTACGCTAACACCTGTCCAAACGTCCTCTAGCAGAACGATAGGATAAGTAAGATTACTGAGGCAGTAGGTAGGGTAACAGTTAGCACGTGATCAGAAGGTTGCAGGTTCAAGTCCCATACAGGTAAAGGTACCACTGAGGTACTCATGAGTAAGGTACTGTTCCCAAGCACTGCTCCTCAGGCACTACCCATGTCAGCTGCCCACTAGTCCTTCATGGATGGTCCAATGGAGCCAATTTTAGCTGAAGCTTTCAGCTGGTTGATTAGTCGATATATTAATATCTATTTATGTTTGACAAATATGTGTGATACTTTGAGCTGCTTCACTGTGCTGTACCCAAAACAAATTCCTCCTCCTTGCTTGTGTGCTTATTCAAATATTACAGATAAAGACTAAACCGTTCCATCACTGTCCTGACTTTCACAAGTCAGCTAATTATATGTAGTTTAAAATATCCTCCAAACTCTATAGTTAAAGTTTTTTTTATATTTACATACGCAATATATTTTTTTTGCATTTATTTGAAAATGTATGAAGTGTTTACAAGAAGCAGTCCTATTCCCATAGGAAAATTACTTTTGGACACAAATTCCTCAGAAAAAACCCTGGGGCATATAATAATCATATTTACTGCCAAAGCTCGCTGTCTATCAGCACATATCGATTCAACCACACGAAAAGGTAAATCTGATATTGATCAGATGACAGCAGATAAAATAGAGACGAGCTCGGGTAAGTTGCTTATAGACGTTTCCTGCACAGAGGATGATTTGTCTCGTCTCCATCCGTCCATCATAACGCTGTTATTCTGATAAAGTCATTAGTTAGGGGTGCGTCTTTGTTTTGGGGATTTGACGCTGAGAAACAAAAAAATCCTCCACCTCTGGGGTCTCTTCCAGTTTTCACACGAGCTTAGCTTTCTTTCAGATGATAATTAGCCTGGCTCATCTGCTCTCTTCCCAGCTCAAATCACGAGGGATGTAAATCCCACGTTTCATTACAATACAATACGATATCGATTCAACAGATTTAATGTCTACCGATATCACAAAGCCTGCTACGATACGATTTCCACTCGATTCAAAGCAGGAGTTATCGAGCGTTATGAGACAATATCATATGCTGATTTAATATATCAAATTACAAAAACCTATTCAAATTTCAAGTATCAAATAAAATGACTGTACGTTTGTCCAGCAGGAAAATCCCGAACAGCAGCGCCCTCGAGGATCACACTATCCAGTGGTGAATTCAGTGTAAAGCTACGTTCACACCACAAGCTACAAACGCTGTAAAATTGCTGGAAGTAATTGACTTTCTATAGACAAAACCGGCAACCAATCGGCTCCTTTAAGCAAAATCGAAAAATTTAAAAAATCGAAAATCTTTCCATTGACGTCAATGAGCAACTTGGGCGACAAAAGCAAACAAAAATATTTTGACAGCAATGATATTTGAGCGACTTGATGATTTTTCAGCTTTAGTAGCGAACGCAGCATAACACTTGTTAAGTCACTATAATGCGCTGGTGTATTTGGGATGATAATGCCCCACAAATCAGCCCCGCGCTCCGGATGATGAAGGCGAGGACACATAATCAGCTTATGTCGAATCCCTCAACCCGAACACTGTCGTAAAGCGCGAGGCCGGAGAGACAGGACAGATTCAGCGTATCATCAGGTCACTGCTTCTCCTTCTCTCTCTGGACACTCCCAAAACACTTCACGCTCCAGAAAGAAAATGTGACATTACATAGAGGCTGCAAAGCGGCTCGTTCACCTCCACAGAGAGCATGGCTAATATTCTCAGTCTTCTTATGCAACCCAAAGACACTGGACCGCAGTCAACAACTGTTGAAATTTGATCTCAAAACCAACTTGTGCTGTTTTCACTAAAATTCAGATGTTCACCAATGTTTTCTCATTTGAGATTTGTTTTAAGGTTAGAAGAGAATCTACTAACTGAAGTGTGCTTTTAGACACATTTTATTCCATGCATATTTGTGCAAAACATTAGCTTATTGTGTTCTTTAATAGTTTCAGATTTAACGAGACGTCCTCAAGCACTGTTCCCTTGATGCTGCCCTTGTCAGCTGTCCACTGCTACTTCACGGATGCAGAGCTTACACTTGGGTGCACTGGGTGCTGTGTCCAAAACGACAAATAATCACTCACTTTTCACTTTCACCAATTCTGATTTCTTTATTAAATTGTGTAATTTGAGCAGCAGTGATGTTGAACAGCAAGGTGAGGATCATGGAAAGTTTTACTTTTTCCCATTTTAAAGAAGATTGTGTTTTACACCAGTGGAAATACTCACAGCTCGGAGCACAAAGCATGCAGTGTTATCAGACTCTCCCTGAGGGAACATGTCCTAAATCAGGGAGGGACCTGAAAGACACACACACACACACACTCTGTGTGAACAGCGCCTCCTCCAGCACAGTCTATCAAATGGGCTTCTTTTATGAGGTTCCCCAGGAAAAAAAAAATCCATTACCTGGCGTCCAAATCTGGTCCAGATAAATGTAACGTATTGTTGGGATTCTCATTTGAAATGGTACTGGAGGACTCGTTACGGTTGGAGGAACACACTGCCGAGGCAAAGCCATCAGTCTTGTTTTATTTAAAACTTCTTTGCTCCATCATGGCTGCTTCACACATCCGGGGCCGAGTGAAATAAATTACAGCAGCTTCACTCATCGGCTGGTCTTTCTGCCGGGGATCTGCTCTCGCCCTCGATGCCTCAGCATTGGAAATGAACGAGCCGTGAGAAGACACCAAGCAGATCCCTCTGAGTTTATACACTATTTCTTGGTGTCTGGAGAGTAATACACACTGAGTCTGATTCCAGAACTTAAAGTAAAATAACCTCCTTCAACAGCCAGGACTTATTGTACAAGTTTATTATGTGCAATTTTTAACCAAAAAATTATATTTACAATAATATTACGTGCAATAATATACAAACTTCAACACTTACCAAGCACAATAATCTGCTTATTGGAGCAATATTATGTATTGTGTCAGCTGCTTAATTCTTCTTCTTCTTCTTCTTCTTCTTCTTCTTATTATTATTATTATAAGTAATATAAGTATATTAATATAAGCAAAAATCATATAAGTAAATCTGCACAACCTTAACTTTATTTACTTCACTGTCACAATGAAATCTTGTTTCAACACTGATGATATACATTCATTCATTCATTCATTTTCTGAACTGCTGAATCCCGCGTGGGGGGAACGTAAATCTTGAATATTGAGAGCATGAATGCATCAGTTACAGGCCTTCAGGAGACGATCTGCTCAAACCAAACAGTAGCAGATGCAGAACATCAAGAAAATCAAGGTATAAAAGCTGATCTGAGCCTTGTTTCCCTCGAGCATCACTGAGAAGATCTTCCCCATCAGAGGGAGTGGTTAAAATGACGTCTGGAGTGTTTAAAGTTTAAAGACATTCCATTTACGATGACCTTTGTGCTGTAAACGCAGGTCAATTGAGAGACTGTAAGTAACATTGATCAGCTCTTTACTGTCTCTATCGCTCTTGGCTCCAATTTGGCTTTTTGGCTCCAAAATTATAAAGCGAGTACAACGTCCTGTTAAATCTGAGAGGCAGCAGAAACTGCACAACAGCTTTCATTCTCCAGAAGATAATTATGATGAATTAGTGTGATATCATAAAGAACTTACATCAAAAACGCCCTGCGTTTGACCCATCCGTGAAGGAGCAGTGGGCAGCTGACATGAGCAGAACCTGGGGAGCAGTGCTTGAGGACAGTGCCTTGTGAGTACCTCAGTGGTACCTTTACCGGTCCAGGACTTGAACTGGTGACATTCTGACCACGGCACCAACTACATCCCTCCCTCTCTTTCTGTCCTTCTAATTCTCTCTTCCTCCCGTCTTTTACTCTCCTTCTCAAACTCTCTCTCCACTATTTTTCCTCCTTTATTTCTCTCCCTTTCCTCCAACACCTCCCCCCATTTCTATCTTCTTGTCCCCTCTTTCTGCAGCTCTCCCTCCTTTTCTTCCCCCTTCCCCTTTTCTCTCTCACCTCCCCTCTCTTTCTCTCTCTAACCTCTCCTCCTCTCTCACCTCCCTTCTCTTTAACTGATTCTTTCGTTCTTTCCACTTTTCTCACCCCTTTTCCTAACTCTCAATCTCTCTCTACTTCTCCCCTTCCCTCTTTCTCTTCCTCCCTCTCAATTTCTCTCCTCGCCCACATTTTCCCTCGTTTTCTACTCACTAACTCTCTGGCTTCCCCTTCTCGTCCTCTCCCTCCCCTCCCTCTCCTTCTCTCCTTCTAACTCTGTCTTCTCTCTCAGTCTCTCTCCCTCTCCCCCACATTCTTCCTCTATTTCTCCCTCTCTCTCTCCTCAACTCTCTATCTCTCTCTTTTCTTCTTTCTCCTTCCCTTTCTCTCCTCCTCCTCCATCTCTTTCTCTCTCTCAATCTCTAGTCCTTTCTCGTTTCCCCTCTCTTTATCTCTGTCTCTTTTCTCTCTCTACCTTTCCCGTACCCTTTTCTAAATGTCCATCTTCTCTCAACCTCCATCTCTCTGTAACTCCCATCTTCCTCTCTCCCTCCTCTCTCTCTCTCTCTCTCTCTGTCCGGATGGACGGATGGTGTGCAGTGTTGACCCCCGGGGGCAGCTCCAGTGTTGAGACTCGTAACTCCACACACAGGTAAAAACCCCAAACAGCTTTAATACCCTGCGTTGTGCCCGCTGGTCACCTGGCACAGATAAAAACCCTCATCACGCTGCTGTTTAGCACTTCATCCCAGTCTCACTCCATCACCGCTGCAGGAGAAGCGCTGCACCACTTTCTATCTCATATAACCACTGGCACAGGAAACCCATCACTGCTGACCTGCTTTATGAGACAAACCTGTCTCAGTTAAGAATGTTTTTAAACTGTTAGATCTTTATTCTTTTAACAAACCACTCAAGAAGGCTCACTGACGAGTTGAATTGTTTACCATCAATTTAAGTGACTTGGAGTGATTATTTGTGATTGTGAGCACACACAGCAGTGGGCAGCACCCGGGAGCACTACCGTTACACTAAGGCTACGTTCACACTGCCAGCCACATTGTTCAGTTCCGATTTTTTGCTCAGATGGGATTTGTCTATCTTGACGGTTCACATTCATAACTACAAGTGACCTGTATCTGACTGTAATGTGAATGCATCGGTCCTCCGAAACGCCACGCATGCGCACATTTTTACACGGGTCAACTGCGTCACCAACAACAAAAAACGTCATATCTGTGGGACGACTCATGGCATTAAAAATGGAGGCGTTAGTAGCTCACGCATGTATCGCACTTTGCTCTGGAGGACGACAAACAGTGAATCAGCTGGACACAAGCAGGTCGAAAAGGAGAAAAAAGTCAGGCGGCTAGCTTTTTCTGTTATCACAGCTCTCCCCCATTTTTACCTTCCCGCGCTGCCGGTGCAGGCTGATGATGTCAGCGCATGCGTATGAGCAAAAAGCCACATGAATTCCGATCTGAGCGTTCACATTCAGGTCGCATGGCCGCGAATCGGATGTATGAGATTTAGTACCACATATGAAAGTGACACAAATCCGATGTGAAAAGATCAGACTTGCGTGTCCACACAGCCCTGAAAAGATCAGATCTGTGTCACATTAAGGCAAAAAATCTGATTTGAGTCACTTCAGCATGGCAGTGTGAACGTAGCCTAACTGTTACACTACCAACTGTGATTCCACCTGGAAACAAGGTTGATTGCTGGTGGACAGATTCCTCAGAAGATGCAAGATCTTTTGGGAGCAAATGGGACAACAGAGGTAATCCAAAATATTAATGCAAAAACCGTCCAAATGTAAAATACGCTGGCTGTCAACAGCTAGTTTAGAGTTGTGAGTAAAGAATTCTCCATTTTAAACACAAAAGGGCAGCACTAAATCAAGAAAATGACTGTAGACATACACTCTGTAGGAAATAGCTTTTTGTAATGTCTTACTCTGAACACTGTTTATAAATAAAAATCTACTGTCAATTTAAACTGTCTTCTGCATTGTAAACTAGAGCTCATGACGCTCATCGAACATAGGTTCTAACATCTGATCTCCGAGTCGCCACGATGTGAAGCCATTTCTGCCTCCAAAGAACAAAAACACAGGCTGGAAAATGCGATGGAAAAACACATCTACCCTCGCCTGAAAAACGGCTCATTTCTTACTCCGGCCTCATCAGGCTGAGAAAGGAGCCCGCGATGATGATGATGATGATGATGATGATGATAACAGTAATAATAATGGTGAATGTCCTCCCTTACCAAGTGGGAATGTTATTTTGTCGGCTGTGTAAAGGCTCCACTGATGACTGAGAATGCAGAAATGACAGAACAATAGAGACTGATTTTGTGCTCGCGCTCCCGCTGCTGTTCAATCACCGCACTGGGAATTTGGTTTTCACAATCCATTTTCATCCAGCTACATGGGAGAGAGGGAGGGAGAGGTTGCAGTGATAGTGAGCAGGAGACGGTTTGCTGAGTGTGTGAGACACACAAGGGATTAGACGAGTGGATTGTGTGTGTTGTGTGTTTATTGTGTGTTTTTGTAGGCAAAACAATGGGATATTTATGAGCACGAGGAGTTAATTCATCATTAAGCCGACAGGACAAACGCTGGGCTCCCTTCAATTAGCAACTCTCACTGCAGATTACAAACTCCGATGTGCAGCTCACACACACACACACACATACACACACACACAGTTTACTCAGATAATCACACCCTGTTGTAGTGCTGCTGCAGGCTGACAGATAAACTTAATGCACATACTTACAGCTGTCAATTACACACAAAACCCCCACGGGAGCTGCATAAGCAAATCACAACCATCTCAGAGGGAGGAGAGTAAATCTCATGCTCCATCACAGCACAAAGCCACATCGGTTCTGTAAGCTCACAATATAAAGACTTTCTACACCTCAAAACACTCACAGACGTAACTTAAACAGTTAAATAGCCCAGAAGAAATGTATTATGAGTGCCCACAAAAATGTAACAAGTGCTCACAAGAAAGTAACGTTTATGAGAAAATATCACATTCTCTGGAGAAAGAATTGAGTGCTCACGAGAAAGTAATGTTGTGCTCACACCTACTTATGAGAAAGAATGTTGCACATTGTCTTGAAGTGACATTCTCACGATAAAGTATTGTGTGCTCATGAGAAACAAGCCCTGGGCAAAGCTGCAGTGTTCCCCATCTTTAACTCACAGTGTAGTTTGTATGCTATATTTCTGTTCAATTTGTTTATTTTCCAGATAACATAACACATATTCTTATGCTGTACATTAGAATCTTCTCACTGCAGCACTAATCACTTTCAAATTCCTCCTGAACACATCCAACGCCCTGAGCTGTCTGTAATAAAAACCCTGCAGTGGAGCTAATAAAAGCTCAAATTAAATGAAGGACATTGAGACCACAGGACAGACCTGAGGTTGAAGGAAAGGTCACATTCGGGCTTTCTTTAAGTTAATATCATTCATGTCCTCAGGCCTAAGTGCCGTGATGGAACTGGAAATCTGCTCGGAGCTGTAGAAATGTCTCTCTCAAGAGAAGGAGCACACCAATACATCACAGCTGAGTAAATGATACTGAGCCAATAAGAAGCGACTCAGCTAGGGAGTTGGCCCTTTAAATAAGGGGTCTCCGGTTCAAGTGCTGGACCGGTAAAGGTACCACTGAGGTACTCATAAGCAAGGTACTGTCCACAGGTGCTGTCAAAAAGCTGCTCAAAAAGCACTTTACTGAATAATCCCCCTTGAAGCTGAGTTCACTGATTCACAAAATCTCTCTGTCATCACGAGTTGAATGTCCATCATGAACGCACAAGCAGTAAAGGAGAGCACAGCACCAGTGGTTTGAGAGATGAAGTTGGTTCGACTTGTTGGTTTTCTTTAAACTAGTGCCGTGTTCCGGCCTTATCAATAATTGGGTCTGTCGGGAGTTGAGAGCAGCTTAAATCCACACGCTGCCCCCCCGAGCTGAATCAATGACAGAAAGGCCTTTTAATTTACCATTCATTGACATTTAAAGTTTTGCCTCATTAGGGTCTGTAACACAGAGGCTAATTATCAGAGAGAAAGTGCGCTGGTCCTCGTTGCTGCAGGCAGCAGTGGTCTGTAATAAATTTTTCTCCGTGTCCTTGTGTTCCACCATCGATTTGGGAAACAAAGGAAGCAGATCCCATTTCAGACCAAGCGCAGACAGCAGAGCAACTTCAGCAGACAGCAAAATTAAAACTGAACTAGACAACAAGCGTGATTCATAGCTCATATCGTTTGGCTTCTAATAAAGGAGATGGGGTTTGACCAAGATAAGCAGAAAATCACACACAGACGTGTCTGGCAGTCTTCCACTGACCAGCTGGATGTAAATAACATGACAGCTATGCATAACTCTAACATTGACCTCAGTAGCCAAAAGCACATTTACATCTTTTAAGACAAGCAATGTCTCCAGGAAGCCATAAAAACTAATTTCGATCTTTTAAAGAACAGTTGGGTCCTCGCAACCCCATAAGGGCCTGTGTCCAACAAACTTTTGAGCTGGCAGCACCTACTTTTAATACAAATCCTATGAGCTTCAGCCTTCAAAGCGCTAAACAGCTTCAGTGTTGGTGGAGACGGTTTATTACCACAGTGCTCAGAGCACTTCAAGTTGAAATCCGTCCAGCTATTACAACAGGGCTGGGCTCGTCAATTTCTACCCTCTACCCCTACCCTAACTCTAGTATAAGATGCTTGGCTACTGATAGATGCTTAGCCTCGAGCAGGTACCAATGCTGGGTACACCACAGGGCACACACACAGTCAATTTAGCGTGACCAATCAACCTACAGTGCATGCGTTTGGACTGAGAAAACCAACACCATTATGAAGAGAACACACAAACTCCACATGACCGAGCTGGGTGAGGTGACCGACCCGCTTGCTGTGAGGTGACAGCACTAAGCACCACACCACCGTCCTGCTCGGTCCCTGTAATTACAGAATAAAATAAAGAAGCTCTGGAGAAAAGTGTCTGGAAAATGGCATAATTGTAATTATCTTAAATATAAGTAGAGGCTGCTGCATTAGAGAAGCCACGTTAAAGTGCTGAGAGTTCACCTTCACCAACGCATTCTAACACTTCCAGAAAAACACAGCAGCAATTTTTCATTGAAGCCTCATTAACACAATGAGGACTGGGGGAGGCTTGGGGTCATATTTATACTTTCATTTATATGAATTCTAATCAAATTGCACTAATCTGATGAGTTGAGCGTGAGATGAAGGCTGAGTGGGCGAAAACAAAGACGCAGCGTTAGTCATTTCGCTGAATATGAAAACACAGACAGGCTTTATCCCACATGAGTGGCAGCTTTAAAAATGCTATTTATAACAGTCTGTAAAACTGGAAAAGTGGGGACAGAGGAATAATATGTCAATAAGACTGAAGGTCGTCTGCTCAATCAGGCTTTAACCATAACGTTTTGCAAATTCTCTTCTATTTGTTATCTGCACTGTATATGAAACCATCGCGAGGTGAATGGTCACTTAGTTATATTTAAAACAACATTTTTAACAATCCAGTTTCTACTTGCTTTTAATTTATTTACATCAGGGTCACAGTTAGCAGGAAGCAATATAGAAAAGTGATGGACATCCATCTCTCCATCCATCACCACCCACTTGTCCAGCCACACCTGGGCGGGTGAGGTGAGGTTTTCCGAGCATGGTCTACAGGGAGAAGGCCCTGGTGCAGACCCATGACACACTGGAGGGATGTCTCTCAGATGGCCAGGGCTGCCGAAGCACTAGTGGAGAGGGATGTCTGGGCAGATTAATGATTAACTAACAGATTTAGACAGATTTAACAGACAAGACGTGCCTTGATATCCAGCTCGGAAAATATGTACACAAACACAACCAGAATCACCAGAATTATCAGTGCTCATCTACAAAAAGGACATGAACTGTACAGATCAGGTGTCCTTTATTTTAGTTTATTTTGATTATTCTCCAGGTTTAAAGTGAAATAACCACACACACACACACACCCACACACACACACTGCAGGAGGCCAGTCAGCCCACAGGTGAGCTCATATCATAGCAGTTCAGGTGCAGGAATTAGTTTCGGCTAACAATAACCTCACACTGTCCTCAGGTGCACCGAGTGTGTGTGTGAGTGAAAGAGCTCAGTCCAGACCTCATTCCAGCAGCTGGTCCGGGTTAAAATGTCTTTGATGTGTGTTGAGGTGGAGCTGCATCCGTCACCATGACGACCGTTTCAGCACCCCAAATCAGAACCACAAGGATGTTCACTGGCGAGTATGTTATATGCTTACTAGTATGCTAGTATACAAAAAAAATAAAATAAATAAACCCACTAACGTGTGTCTGTCTGAACTTCTTTCCTCTAACCCATTTTTTTTTTTCGTTAAAGTATAAAACTTAGTCTGTGGTAATTTGGTTTAACTACAGATGTCGACATAGCTTATGGATCTAGGAACAGTTGTGGACTACAAAGCACTGTTGTAAGTCGCTCTGGATAAGAGCATCTGCTAAATACTGTAAATGTAAATGTAAATGTAAATGTAGTATACTTTGGAGCTGGAAGTTAAGACAGATTCAGCAGAGTTGAGCATATGTATATATTGGGGCAGTTGGTAGCATAACGGTTAGGGTGTAGGGGTCAAATCCCACCGAGGTACTCATGAGCAAGGTACCGTCCCCAAGCACTGCTCCCCAGGCACTGCCCATGTCAGCTGTCCACTGCTCCTTCATGGAGGGGGGAAAGGCAGTGTTCACATGTGGTTGGGGTGCACTGTGTGCTGTGCTGTATTCACAAATAATCACTTGCTTTAATGTACATAAAGTGTAATATCACAATCTATTGCAACACCAATGTTTTTAACAGCAGTACAGCAGTGCAATAGAAAATCCATCCTGAGTAACCTTGACATCCCCAAATGTAGCTCTATCTTCAATCTGCAGGTTTACAATCTGACATTTGTCCTCGAAAACACACACAATAATGTGAACTTTAGCTAAATGTTCCCTTTAGCTTTCATTCTTTGTTAGCCACAGTGTTGTTAAAATGTAGTTCCCATTCACTTTCATTCATTTACATTTATGGCATTTATTAGACACTCGTATCCAGAGCAACTTCCATTTCCTATTTTCAGTGACAATCTCCCTGGAGCAACTTCAGGTTAAGGCTCTTGCTCGGACTCACTCGGTGGTGGTAGTGCTTAAGGTAGAAATCGAACCCATGACTTGGTCTAAAGGTGAGTATCCTGACCACTAGACCACCATCACCCCCATTCAGCATTGTTCAGGGTTAGCTACAATAACACAGCTAGCTGCAGCGCTCCTTATCTTTCCTGATTTGACTTTAGTGCTTTTACAACATCATTTATAGCATTACAAGACAGAGTAGAGACCGCAGCTCAGTGCGTTCATCATGTAAAAGAGACAAATGGCCTGTGTCGGTGTTTGTGGAGAGTCGGTAACTTCATCGATTCGCAGTGTTTATAACTGCGGAACCTTCTGGCAAATATCCAGTTACCAAACAAAGCGGCTCGATATATTTACTCATAAAGCCACACAACAACAGCATTAAGAGCCGGAACATTAGTCGAGTAAACGGCAGCTAAACGCCGGCCTGCAGGCTCGCGCTGAGAAATGACATGGGCTCCAAAATGCTGCTGCCACATCAGAGTGGGATTTATAACCTTATAAACGCTTTATAAACTGCTAATAAACCCAAATGCGCCCTCAATCGAGGCAAGCAAACATTTGTGAGCTGTCAA
Source organism: Distichodus sexfasciatus (assembly GCA_032718565.1). Taxonomy (NCBI): domain Eukaryota; kingdom Metazoa; phylum Chordata; class Actinopteri; order Characiformes; family Distichodontidae; genus Distichodus; species Distichodus sexfasciatus. Next base: position 361,392 of record JAVGVS010000279.1, read on the forward strand.
ATCTACCTATAACCGGAATCGGGGAGTAAAAATATTACATTATGTTACAATATTACAATACGTTAACATTTTGCGATCTATAAAATCTTTGAGCATTCTTTTATCCCTTTATTTATTGGCTTATATCATGGGAAAAGCACATACATGCCTTAAACTGGTTTTATTTTTTGAGCAGACAGAGAGCTACTCATTTTTATATGTATTTAATGTGAAAATGCCAAGACGAACGTGATATCCAATATTTTGTTTTTGTCTATTTATTTTTTTACATTTCTGCCTTAATTCTGTCACAGAAGTGTATAATTTGCAAGCTTGGGAGATGGCAAAGCTTATTATAATTTTTTTTTTTTTTTAAAGCATCTTGCCCAACAAAAATGATCTGATCTCTGAAATACAGTCAGATACACTTTCATTCATTCATTCATTCATTATCCGAACCACTTAGGCCCAATCCTAATACCCACACTTAGTCCTACCCCTTAGCCCTACCCCTCCGTTTTGCGCGTACCCGCGTAGGGAAGTGTTGTCCCATTTCTTTTTAGCAGCGAGGGGTAGTGGTGTTCAGCCCTCAAGATAGTCCTCGAAACTGAGATTTTTCAGATGCTGAAAAAGACCATACTGCCGACACTTGGAATACTTAAAAAAAAAAAAAAAAAAAACTTAGATGAGCACAATGGGTAATGAAAAAGAATTTAATTTAAATGAGAATTTAATTCCCCCAACACTGACAGATCCCTGCGTAAATCAGATTTTCAGCTAAACACATTCAGATATTTGTCGGTCCATCTGTGCTTATTTAAAAGTTAACGTCATATACAATAGTGCCCAAAATTGTACAAATTTAATTCCAGTGTGTAGATTCACATTCCCACTGCAAACACATATTTTGTTCTTTAGTGTGTGTGTGAAGATTTAGCCACATTGCGTCTCTCTGTATCTCAGGGAGAGTTGAGCGTTGGTATTAATGTAGAATTGTCACTTTGATGCCTTTCAGCCGAGCGTCCAAAACAGCGTCGACTCCGGCAGCAAAGTGCTCACTCTGCTTACTAATTCATCACAGCAGCAAACTGGAATCCACCTCACAGAAGACGCTATTTTCCACGCGGTACATTTCTCACATATTTGACTCCTTGCTCCTATCTTCTTCCATAACGATGAATAATTCTGCACGCTCTGCCGCTCGCCTTCGCAGCTTGAAAGATTGTTGGCAGCCGTTTTTGTCAAGTGGCCAGGAAAATGAAAGTCCTTGAGTTTGATATTATTTTTTGAAGATCTTTTTTAGCTTCACAATTGACATTATCTCAAAGCAGCTTTTACAGCTGAAATCCATCTCTAAAAACCTCTAATGAGGAGGCCGGCGGCAACAGCGGTGAAATCTGCAGAATAATAATCACAGATGAAATGTACAAAGCGGGATTAAAGCAGGGAATCATCACACATAAGAACATGACATGTACATCTTCAGCATTACTGCAGGTTTACTCAGTATTGTCAGGTTTCTGTACGAATCTATAAGGAATTCCAGTTCCACACAGTAACTTCCCTGAGCGACCACCAGATGCCACTAGTGTTTGGTTTCTTTTTGTCTTGTCTTGTCTTTTGTCTTGTCAATCACCCCATTTGTCCCGCCCCCTCCTGGTGTCTGATTGCTCATTTCCGTTAATCCAGCCTTGTTATCTCTATCACCTGTGTCAGTTCAGTTCAGTACCCAAGCACTGCCAAAAAGCTGCCCACTGCTCCTTCCTGGATGGGTCAAATGTAGACCTCATATCAAAGTCAAAGTAAACTTTGTCATATACTGTACAGATATACAGAGAGACGAGACGACGTGGCTCCAGTTTTAACAGTGCAACAAGAAACAAGGAACAAAGAACAAATAGGACACATGGAATAAACAATATATAAATAGAATACAAAATATACACTTTAAACTAGAAACTGAGTATTAAAAATAACTTTAAACTAGAGGTAGAGGTAGAAATAGACAATTTGGATGCGGTATTAACCTACAACCATGGTCTTGGAATTGACTTTTGCACTGAATGTGCATGAGTTTAGTAACAGTTATGAAAAATATGAAAAACTACACAGTCTATTATGTGGTTGTGGTGCTGTGCTGTGTTCCCAAGGACAAATAACTACTCACTTTAATTCTCTTTAACCATAAAACAAACTAAAAGCAATATTAAGGACATAAAGGCAGCGAGCATCAGCTCTGGAGGGCCAAGGGTCCGACTGACGAGTTAGATCAAAGAGAACTGCAGCTGTGGATGAGTGCTGCTGAGAAACCACTGAGAAATATCTGCACACACTTCACTTTCTCTCATTTTACACACACACACAGACACACACACCGCTGAGCGAGTTTTCCCTGGTTAACTCCTGCAGGGCCACCAGTAATCCCAATCAATTAAACATGCGCTCCGCTTGACTCGGCCACAGAGGAGGCAAAAGAAGGGATTCGGCCTGAGGGCTCATATGAAAAAATCATGTCTCACCTTTACAAGTGCTCATAAAGACAAATTCCAAAATCAGCTCTAAAATAAACCTGGCGCTGAGGTGGGCAGAAAGTTTGCTCAGTGGGTTGGAACTTTCTGCAGAGCTTAAATTTTTCACCAATCACTTTTTCTTCTTTTGTACTATTATCTACCATATTCATCAAGTTACTTCTCTGGCCTCTTTGTTGAACTGATTGGACTTTCAGATTGTAATGATCGTAATCTGCACCAATATTATTCAGACCAAAGATGGACCCCTTTTCCACTGCACTGGTGTTGGTGCCGAAGTTGGGAACCGGAATGAAGAATGGAGGATGTATTGCAGGGTATTTGTACATCTACAGCAGTTCCATTTTTGAGTCGATTGGCTTGTTGGTAGTGTAACAGTTAGGAAGTTGAGCCCATCATCGGAAGGTCACCATTCCAAGTCCCTGGCAGGTAAAGCTACCACTAAGGTACTCATGAGCATGATACCGTCCCCAAGCACTGATCCCTGCTCCTTCACGGATCAGTCAAATGTAGAGTTCACATGTGGTTGTGGCGCACTCTGTGCTGTGGTGTGTTCACAATGACAAATATTCACTCTCTTAAAATTCATCTAATTCTTTTCAGCAACTTTCACTGCTTCCCTAATATCATCATTAATCACTTTCTTTCTTTGTAGAGTTGAATATTACACAGAGCAGATTGCTAATAGAGTGTTCTTTGCTTCAGCAGCACCACACAAATCCTGATTTTACTTCCAACCACTTTGTTCACCTAAAGTCGCCTTGATAACTCCACTCACCTCTTCACATGACATTACAGGTTCTTGGTTTCACACCCGCAAAGTTTTGGTGCCATTCAGAGCCAACTTTGCCACACCAGCACCAATTGTTGCAGCTGCAAAACTAGGCAACTTCCCCAAATTGGAAACTGGAACCAATTCTTCCCTGTGGAAAAATGTGGCTTCAGTTCCAAATTGGGACTCAGCACCAAAACAGCACCAGAACCACTTTTTTCCAGTGGAAAAATAAGGCAACTTTTCCAACTTGAAAACCGGTACCAATGTATTCCCAGTGAAAATAGTGATTTCAGTTCCACCTCGCACCAATATGGCACCAGCACCATCTTTTTCCAGTTCCAAATTAGATATCGACACTAGAAATGCACTGGCGCCATTTTTTTAATGGAAAAAAGGTGAAACCTGTTCTGAATTAGGAACCTGAATTGAACTGGAACTGTTCCGGCAAAGCTGCAGTTGAAAAGAGACTACATAAGGACTACAGCCCTGAGATTACAGGGGTTTATTTAGTTTTTTTGTGTTGAGAAATGGTGTAAAAGTGTTGCTGAGGAAACTGAGAGCATAGTGGCTCTGTTTTTCCTCCCATGTTTTCTTCCCCAGCAATAAGGTCTGTATTTGGGCTTGCTGTGCTGATACTCGTCTGAATTCATTTTCCAACGTTATATTATTCATTGTGTTTTTTCTGCGTGCTGACCCGCGTTCGGCCGCAGTGTGTGTGTGTTTGTGTGTGTCTCCACAAACCTCCAGCTAATCGATTTGCTCATGAAATGATCGGAGTTCCATCTGCTAGTTTCTCTCACTCAAGGTCAGGACCGAGCCGCGCTCAGATAAGATTAAGTAGAAATGATTTCCTTGTCGACGGCGTATTGACAAACGAAGAGAGGCGGGCGGGGCCTCTATCGGCACTAACCGCCGCTCAAATAAACAAATTGGGCTGGAACAGGAACGGGAATGGAAACGGGAATGTGAGCAGGTGAGAGAGGATAAACTGAGTTATCATTCACTCACACAGACACAGCACTGATATAATGGAAGATGCATTTGAAATTACAGCATTTAGTAGACGCTCTTATCCAGTGAGACTTCCATTTGCTAACAGGGACAGACTCCCTGCAGCAACTTGGGGTGAAGGCTCGTGCTCAGGATGAATCTCGTTACATCCCTTGGCCCTACCCCTTAGCATGGCGCTTCAAGGGGCACGGGTTGAAACCTACCCCTACGAAATGGAAGACCCCTTCAAGAACATGACACGTTATGATTAGTCTCCAGTGAATTTTATGTAGGCAAAAGCGCTAGTAGGTAGAATTCAAACCCACAACCTTTTGGCCCAGAGGCGAGAAAAAACCCATCAGCACCCATACTTTAAAACTGCAGCTCTGCAAGCTACAAGCTACTTATGATTACAATCACACTAAGCAACTACTGTAAATTCACATTTATTTCTTAGAAATAGTATTTTACTCTATTTTCTTAACACATAACTTAACAAACTAACTTTTACAGAGGAACTCGGATCGTGCTGGAAAACACAGACATCATGCTGTGTATGTGTGTGTGTGTGTCTTTGTGTATGTGTGTGTATCTGTTCCGCCAGAGATGTTTTGTGATTTATATACTGCTGCTTGGCTGATTGCAACAGCAGAGAATGAAATATTCAAATGAGCGGACTCCCAGATGTTCCTCCAGCTTTCCGCACAACAACTTAGTCTGCTGTCAGAGGTTCTGAGAACACTAGCTGTCATACTTTACAACTGAGTCTGCTTTCTACATGCACACACACACACATTTTACTTCAGTACTTTTGGGGTAATTCCAAATCTCAATTGTTCCTAAATCTAAACCGTAAACTCAGTAAAAAAACATGAAACGTTTCTGTGTTTTTCAGTTTTGGGTGCTGGACCAAGTGGACGTGGATGTGGGTTTGAATCCTACCTCCAGCGCTATCACCACTGGGTCACTGAGCAAGACCCTTAACCCCAAGTTGCAGAGAGACTGTGTGTGAAATTAGGAAACGGAAGACACTCTGGATAAGAGCATCTGCTAAATGCGGTAAATGTAAATATACTGTATGTCAACAACCAATCAAAAACATCAGGAGGGTAGCAAAACGGTTAGGGAGTCTGCCCCATCATCGGGTCCTGGACCAGTAAAGGTACCACTGTGGTACTCATGAGCAAGGTACCATTCCCAAGCACTGCTCCCTGGTGACTGCGCCTTCACAGACGGGTCAAATTCAGTGGTCATACTTGGTTGTGACATTGACCTAAAAGGCAAAGGATGATTTTATTGGCGTGTAGTTGACTCTAGTCTTCGGTAGGCTAGAGCTCATCAGCATTCCCTTTTTGTCCTCAAATTAAATTCAGCTTATTAACTAACAAACACAGAGGTCATAACCCAAAATCATTATTAGAATGTAGAAACCGCTCATCTCCAGCCCCTGACCCCTAGACGACGAACTGGATTATAAAGAGCAATTAAATTGAGTTGAAGGTTTGGGACATTGTGTAAAGCACATGTAAGGCGCTGCATTAAAGAAAAGTGTGGATTAAAAGTAAAACTAACAGCACCACCATGTGGCTGGTTTTAATGTGAGCTGTGAGGTGGCGCTCAGCACACCATTCACAAATTAACTTTCAAGGATCTGAGTTTCACTTAAGTGCCAAATTGCTGCTGCGTGCTGATTGGACAGACTCTGGTTCTCTATTTATTACAGGTGTCTCTAGAGCTAATCTGAAGCAGCTGAATCAGGCTTTTAATCTGGCAAACAAACTAGTCAGAGCAAAGCTCTGTAGTGAAGGGGAAACGAATCGCCCAAAACTCTGCCCATAAATCTTCTCTCTCATCTTTCAAAACACAAATTAAAAGCATATGTTTTCTCGCAGTGTTGTGGCTCTTCTTCCAGCTCCTGAACTCTCAGTGATTCACTCTCTTCCACAGTTTTACTGTAACTGCAGTGGTTAGACTGTAATGTTCTGTGCTGCTGTATTACTAGATGTAAATGTTGACTGATCTGTTTGCTGTTGTTCTTTGTTTCGTGTCTGAGTATCCGCTCATTTATGTGACAAGACCTTGGGTTTGAGTAAGAAGATATATAAATAAAAATTATTCTTGTGGCTCATTTTCCAATCATTATTAAAAAGAAATTTGTCTTTAAAACCCACTTACATGTTTTCATGAAGACTGACGTTCACCAATACTTTCTAATTTGTGATTTGTTCATGCGTAAGAAAACATAAGAAAAATAACTATCAGTAAGACACCATCTTATGGACAAAATAAGGATTGACAGTGCCAATGATGGCGCCCCCTTGTTACCAAAATAGGCAACGACAACCTCAATAGTGGAGCCCCCTTGTGGCCAAAATAGAGACGGGTTTTCATCAAGAATTGCTCGGCTAGACATTTCGTACGCATCATTTACTTGTCTGCGTCTGTTTTTGTTTCCAAAAACCTGAGATGAGGTTCTGATCCGAAATAAATAAACATGTAAACACGCCTGATGCCCACTCGGGCTCGGAGGGTCGATTGCGCTAATCAGCAGGCTCTCAAATTGAGAGGGAAATCAGTGCCCAGTCTGCCCACTCCACTGTGCCAACTGCCAACCCTCACTGCCAAGCTGTGTTTGCTAGAATAATGTTTGCTTAATCTCTTCACCAGCAAATCTCAAGATCACTGATGAGGTTAGACCTTACCAAATTATTTGATGTGCTGTCCTCTTGACATGTTTTCTGTGGATTCTGATGTCTGATGCCAACATGTATAAATGGGCGAAGCATTTCATGAAAACTGTAAACCAAGACACACAGTTAAACCCTTCAGGACAGTGTAATAATTAGGACACATGTGAACCTATTAGAACTGTAAAATTTTCAGCTGTAATTATAAATATATGATTACACACTTCAACTTATTAAGCCTTAGGTAATCATTTGTTTCAGGAACGATTTGCTCAAAGACAACAGATGTACAAATGTGAGGAATTAATTAAGCCTGCAGAAATCTGGATGATTTTTATTAAAAATTTAATTATTTTATTAATAGCAATACCTCTAAGGATTAAAACCTATAAGGCAAGGCAAGGCCTTATAAATATAAAATACTCAGGAAGTTAGACCACTCAGACTTAACAGTAATAGATTTATGGACGTATGTTACATACTATTGTACACAACGAGGGTTGTCATGATACTGAAATTACAAACTTGATACTGATACCCAGGAAAACACATTCTGGTCCTACTTTCCCCAGTGTGTGTTGATGTAGTGTCACCTTAAAACCATACTAGGGTGTGTGTGGGGGAGGGGGGGCTTCACCCTTTACCCCCTTGGGCCTGTATGGGAAAAGCAGCAGCATGGAACGTGAGCTGGACAGAGGCGAGGTCAGGAATATAAACTTGCAGCAGTAACGGCCACATCAAAGGCCCAGCAAGACAACAAACAGAAAATTAAAACACAGTGTACTGACACGGCCAGACCGAACTCAGGACCTGTGATATGGAGCCAGCTCCTCTTTTTGTGAGCTGTGGTTTTTACGACATGTATTTTCTGACAATACGAGATGACCGAAACCCTTGCCCGCTCTGCATTGTATCTGCATTCCTTGCAATTGCCCGTTAGTTAAGACACTTGAGTAAAAATTTTAAGAAGAATAATTAAACATTAAGGGCCAATTTCTCAGTCAAGGATTAAGCCTAGTCCTAAACTAGCTTTAAGTTTGAATGGTAAATCTCTATTGGTACTACAACTTACTAGGCTTAATCCATGAGCAAGAAACTAGCCCTAAAAGTATTTGTTTAAATTAATAAAGATTAGTCACTACTTTGAGGCAGTTGATAGTGAGTAGTTAGGGAGGTGATCCTGGTTTAAGCCAGAACTGTAAAGGTACCACTGAGGTACTCATGAGCAAGGTGCCGTCCCAAAGGGATACTGCCCAAAAAGCTGTCCACTGCTTCTTCATGGATGGGTCAAATGCAGCGATCACATTTGGTTGTGGGACACTCAGTGCTGTGCTGCGATCACAAATAATAACTCACTTAAATTTACTTAAATACAAGAAATATTCCACTCTTCAAACGATGTGCATTCATTTAGTTCTTTTCAAAATATGACCCATTCTCTTAATTCCAAAAAGGCCGAGCAATTTTTAGTTTCAGGAGTTTTAGGATTTTGCACCAGTTTTGCATCAGTTCCACTGAAGCCTGCAGGAAGTGAAGTCACACATTTTGTACCAGTTTCCAAAGAGATAAAGGTTTTTCCCTGCACAATATTCCTCATAACACACTACATACTGTTTACATAATGCTTAATACTTACTATTACATATATATATTGTATAATAAGTTGTAGTATATTTATTATGGGATTTCTGTGTTTTCATCTGGATGTCCTGTTGCATCAGTAGGACACTATTTTGCTTTCTACTATGTGTTTTTAAGATATGTGGTCTAGATAAAAAAGCTCTACTCAACTTGATTTTCCTAGTAAAACTAGAGAACACAACTTCCACTATAATCATACCAACTCAAAACATGATTAAACGTTGTATAAATTACACCCCACTCCTCCAGGTGCATTTTTGGCAGTTGATTTATGAATTAATGAGAGTAATATGCAGTAAGTGGACTCTAGAGCAACTCTAAATGCCTGGTACAGTCAAGTGGCACCTTAACAGCAATTAATTGAACGTTGAGCAGCAAGCGCCGGACTATTAGACCACAAAAGAAAGCGAGAGAGAAAGACAAAGTGAGGAGGAAAGTGAAGAAAGGAAGCTGAAGCGGAGCAGGACGCTAAAAATAGCCGAGCTGGGACCCATTACTGTCAGCATGTACAGCCCTCGGCCCCCCGGGGTTCGGGACCGGCCCCCGTAGAGACGGCTGCCGTGCACTTTATGAGGAACTCTGATCTATGAAAGCGTCCTGCTGCGCTCACAATGTCATTTGGTTTCCAGCGTCGACCGTTACGCCACCAACACATCACTTACATCATGTAGCCAAAGCCAGTACTGTGTGACATGAGGGCAAAAACATTGAGGTGAAGTGCAGCCTCAACAAACCACAAAATCAACCGTTGAAGTTGCCAAAATCCTGTTCTTCCTATATTTGTGATGATTGCAGGGACAGACAACATATCGAACACCAAAAGACACAGTGAAAATGAACACAATCCTTCACTCATTTAACATTTACTCATTGCAGGTCACATTTCGTTGTGGTGCACTGTGTGCTGTGCTGTATTCACAATTACAAATAATCACTCACTTAATGCAGGTTAATTCAAAGCAAAAGGTGGTTCGTTTGAAGAATCCAAAATTTAAAATATATACTGGTGTAACACTTCCTTTGCTTACTACTCCTTCATAGTTTTGATATCTTTAATATAAATCTAAATGTAATCACCATTAAGAACCCTAACCCTACCTATTCAATAAACATGTACAGGAAGAAAAAATGAAAAGATAGAAAAGTTTAAAAGAAAATGAGGAAGAAAAAGGGTCTGACATGTCATTTGTTTTATTCAGGAATGTCACAATTGGAGATTCAATATGAAAAGCAACTGACCCAGATTCTGGCCGAGTCGGATCAGAGGGAGGTAAAGTGACTTGTTAAAATGTGGACTGGTGCCGAGAGAGAAGGGAGTCACACAGAAAATAGACAATTAGCAAGTGCAGGTTTCCACATTCAGCAGACGGAGGTTCATCTGCACGAAATTCACCGTCTGCAGCAGCTATTAGTGTACAGTGTCCCGTGGGGACGAGATGCCGCTCCTGCAGGAACACTGCTTTAAAGCTCCGCAGCAAAGAACTACATTAAAGGTTAGAATCCCAATTGTCTAAGAATAGGAGTTAAAGTAGGATTTCAGTCTGTTGTTTACCTCCTTCTTCTACCGTTATACTTTTACAGCTGCAGTGGGCAATATGAGCTCAAATCAGTATTTCAATTTAATTAATTAAATTAATAAATCAGTTTATTAAAAGAAAAAACTCAATTATGATTAACAAATACTTATTTTGATTTTCTTTCTTTGTTCTTTGCTTTTGTAATTCATTGAAAAGGTTTGTAAGCATGGTAATAGACAGTAATCAAATGTTGCCAATGCCAACACTCTTTCTTTAGAAACAAATATTACAGCTTTAATTTACAAGTTTATAGTACAAACCTAGTCAGTAAACTATGAGGGCAAAAAACTAAATCAATAATTATTCACTAATGATAATTGAGGATTTTATCATGAGTTAAGGAGTTAGAGCAAGCACACTATTGTACTTCTTAAGTTTTATCATCATTCCGTTCACCCGTTTTTTGGCCCGCTACTCCTCCCAGGGCTTTCAAGATAGAGACACCGTTCCAACTCTGACACGTCGGGACCGATCTGGAATAGCGTGCTTGTTCACAGCTTTATGCTACGCCTTGTCGTTCGTTCGGTATTCCCGTTTTTCCGGCAAAAAAAGGCCCATAGGAATGAATGGGAACAATGATGTCATCCACTTCAGCTGTTAGAGTGAGAGCAGCAAAAAAGTTCAAATCCACATTTTAAACACACACACACACAAACACACACACAAACACACACACACTCACACACACACAAACACACACACACTCACACATACACTCACACATACACACACACACAGAAACACATGCACACACAAACACACACACTCACACAAACACACACATACAAACACACTCACAAAAACACACACACAAACACAAACACACACACTCACACACACAAACACACACACACACAAACACATACACACAAACACACACACACACACACACAAACACACATACAAACACACACACAAACACACACACTCACACAAACACACACATACAAACACTCACAAACACAAACACACACACACACAAACACACACACACACAAACACACACACTCACACACACAAACACACACACACACACACACACAAACACACACACACAAACACACACACACACACTCACACACACAAACACACACACTCACACACACACAAAAACACACACTCACACACACAAACACACACACACACAAACACATACACACAAACACACACACTCACACAAACACACACGCACACAAACACACACACACACACACACACACAAACACACACACACACACACTAACACATACACACACACACAGAAACACATGCACACACTCACACACACACACAAACACACGACGTCTAGAAGTGAGCAAGCACACTTTGCATTTTCTCTGCGGAAATGCCTCTCTAGTTGTGTCTGTTGCTCCTCCAGTGTCTTCGGTTAGCTTAGCTTCCCCCGCTAGCTCGCTCCCCACTTCCGGGTTCTCGATGTCTTCACTGCGTGCCCTCGCGAGTAGGTCACTCCCCGGTTAGAACGCACCCTACTTCCGCGTTTGTTGTCTCACTTCGTGCTTCCTACCTAGCAGGTTAGGGTCTGTTTAGAGCGCACTCGCTCATTATTGCGTTCAGCTGTAGCTCGTTGCTTTCGGTTTTGGGATTGGGTCGCGCACTAATTTGGTTTGTTAGTTTGTGTTATTTAAACCGGTCGGCCCGAGGGCGCCCTTGTGTTCGTCACCGTCGTGTTTAAGTGTTGGATTACGTTGGCGGTGTTTCTCGGCGCGGTTGTTATTTTGACCTCCGTTCCGTGTGGCTTATTTTGGCCTCCGTTTTCGCCCTGGATCCATGTTGTTCTCGTGACTCCCGGTGAGCGTCACTCCGGTCGGACTGCCGTGTGTTTCGTTTCAGTTTCGCTTCGTGAGTCTTCGAGCGTAAGGACCTCGTTTTTCGGGTTACTCACGGAGGCTTTCTGCGTTACCTGTAGCCGTCGACTGGGAGCACGGGCCCCGTCTTGCTTTTGTTACCTTGTTCCTGTTTTGTGTGGTTCTTGTCCTGTTTTTCTTGTGTGCACTGCTTCCTTCAAATAAACTGTTTGTTCAACGTTTACCAGCGTTCTCTCGCCTCCGTGACCACCCGCACCATGACAGAATTAATCTTGATGTGGCTTTACGCTCACATTGCCCAGACCTGTTTCATGTAATGGTTGATATTTGTTCATCCCAACAAATGCCTTAAATAAGCAGAGGCGGACAGTAATTAAGTAAATTTACTTAAGTAGAGTTGTGTATCTGTACTTCACTTGAGTAATATTTTATTTGGAAACTTATGACTTCCACTTCACTACATTTTAAAGACAAATACTGTATTTTTACCTCACTACATTTCTATCAAGGTTCTTGTTACTCGTTACTTTCAAATCTGTGGATAAAGTGGATGTTATTCCTCCTTTTCTAAAAGGTGTTGGGTTGTTTGGCAGGTGACAGTCTATCAGTAATCAGTAGGGTAACATCACACCTGTAGACTGGAACTATAAAACCAAGTTCAGACAGTTCTGCTGTTTTCTGTCTTGATTAAACCATTGCTGCTGTTGGAAGGTCATGAAGCTGGAGGTGTAGAGCTGGGTTTTAAGCAGGTTGGAATGTTAATTTGATGTTGTGAGCTGCATTTTCAGCTACTGCACTGTCCTCCTGATTACCATACACATATGTGTGCACACACTGCCAGAGCTGGGTCAGAACACTAGCATGCTGTTTTGTTTGGTGTGTAGCCTTACAATTTATTCATAAAATGAACTAATGACTAGTTTTCTTCATCAGTGTGAGTTGTTTCATTCTGTAACACGCCACCAATTCCTTATTCTACAGCTTCTACAAGCTAGTCAGAGGCATTAGGTATTATAAGTGTTGCGGCAGTAATGTAACAATCCGGTGAAAGATGTACTTTTAATACTTAAGTATTTTTTAAAACAAGTACTTTAACTTAAGTAAAATTTGACTGTACGACTTTCACTTGTATTTTAGTAACATCTGACTAGTGGTATCTGTACTTTCACTTAAGTAATGAAGTTAGCTACTTTGTCCACCTCTGTAAATAAGTAGCAAGTAATATTCTAATGATTGACTTTAAATTACTCGCCAATGATGGAGATCTTTACCTCTATTGCCTCAAGTCCAACACCTCAGTCTTCGAACAGCCCGATCCCATTTTATCCTGTGACTATTCCCTTGGCCACCCTGTGACTATTCCGTTAGCCACTCAGACTAGTCTTTACTTAATTCTGGGAGCGTCCCCCACAGAATGGAAACTATATATTTTTTTCGGTTCCTTGGAATTGAACCCCTCTTTTTGGTTCCCTGAGCACCACGTGGAATCACTCTCCCGTCCCCGTAGGTTCGGGCAGTCTCTGCCCACGGACTCTTGGCAATCGGTCTTTGCTCAAAGGCTGAGAAAGTATTTCACTTGTGTTTCCCCCTTTTTATTTTATTTATTTATTTAATATTTTTTACATTTATTTTAGTATTTTAACTGCTCGAGAGATTCTGACTGACCAAAAAAAGTCAAAAAATTGAGAAAATTGTATCCTAACTGAACTAAAATGTTTGTGATATTTGTGATCTTGATTTGAGGTGACAACGCCCAGCTCTACTACAGTGTCATTGGAGACTAAAGCAGGACTGGGATACGTTGTGGTGTTAGACACACACCTGGACATGTTTTTGATAATCTTGAGTGACAGACATGAGCAGCACTGATGCAATTTAGTGTGAAATAAGGCAATGTCATGCAGTATGTTCTGACTGGAAAACCAGGGAATACACACATTGGGAACGGGAAATCTACAGGTTCGCTGTAATGACCACATGATGTACGAGCACCATAAACAAAGAGGTGTAATGCACCAGGAGTCCAGTCGGCACCGCCACGGGGCCCTAATATCAATTAATGAGACGGAACCGGACTGCAGAGTTAGAACATGACCCTATAACAGGCCTGCAGGGCCAGCAGATAATTAGCAGCTGGGGAAAAAGACAGTAAAGTGGAGAGTTGGTCAGGAGAAAACTCCACAATGTCTGCACCAAACAACACAAGAGAAAGTCTGGTATAAGGGTCACAAGTCTGGTAGAAAGGAGTTTTATTATTATTGGTCAAAAGGCAACCTATTCCCCTACTTTCAGGTCAGATAAAATTGCTAATTATTTCTTTAAAAATAAATGTAATTCTCTACTTACTAGGGCAGCTGGTTGCGTAGCAGTTAGGGCGTTCACCCTGTGATCGGAAGGTTGCCGCTTCAAATCCTGAGCTGAGATACTCATGAGCAAGGAACTCTTCCCAAGCACTGCTCCCCAGCCACTGCCCATGTCAGCTTTCCATTGCTCCTTCACGGATGGGTCAAATGCAGAGGTCACATTTCATTGTGGTGTGCTGTGCTGTGTTCACAATGACAAAACGTCAGTCACTTTCAGAAGGGGGTGCCACCATTACGTTGATATTCACAATTTGTCCAGAAGTAGGGTCTCGATCTAGTAGAACTGTGCTGTTTTCCTCTAGAGGTGAGGAGGGTGAAATGGTGCGTCTGTCTTTGTATTGTATAAAGCTATAATGTTTACTTTGACTGATGAAAATTTGATGAAAAGATGGCGCTCTCACAATCAACCTTATATGATCCTTTTTTGACAGTAATGGGGTGAAAAGTCAGTGTTTAACTTCATGTGATTTAAATGGAACTTCATGGAGCTTAATATGAATATGAATTTTATTCTGTCTTTTATAGTTGCACCACATCAACTGGATTTCTTGGTGCCACTACAGCAGCACGTAACACTGCTGGTCGTATGTAATTTGCAGCAGTCTGAAAGTACACCTGCATAAATTCTTATTAATTCTAAGTGCAGAGCCGTTAGAGCCAGTCATTTGATTGAGTACTTCAGGCTCTCGTGTGAAGGAGTCTGATGGCTTTTGTGTGGATAAACTGCTCACACTGAAATCAATTTCGGCCCCATTAACCTAGTTTCTCTGTTTTCCAGACTACATCCACTTTAAGCTCATGAGGAGCTGCTGCATTAACCGTGATGTGGAGTGAGGGCTGTTACCAGCACAAACACTAGAGATTTTTTCGGAAGAATGTTGCTCTCAACTCGAGACACAATGAAAATGCTGGTAACTGGGATTTTCATCAGTAGATGGAATTAGGTATTTAATTGATTTATATTAAGACGGTAAATGATAATGTCTTTTGAATTCGAAAAGTCTGCAATGTGGATTTGTTGTTACACTGAAAATCTACCTGGAAACACATTTACAACACCATTATGACTCTGAGTTTGTTTTGGAATCAATCATTTATTCCAGTGATTATGATATAAGACTGGTATGAAAACACAGAGAAATTTGCTTTTCTGCATGATTTGCTTGCTTGAATCTCTCTGTAACAACCTTTTTGACTTTTGTGTTTTTATATAATTTTATATAATGTATTTTAATCACATCATGTCTTTTCTGACAGTAATTGAAGCTCACATATTACTTAAAACTTTGACTTAATAATAGCAAGGTTCTAATAATTACAGCAATAGCTGTAAACATTGCATTTTGAGAGTGTATATGATTGTGTGAAGATCACAGCTGATATACAGTGATACCAGCTATATCTGTCAAAGTGTGAACATGATTATTATAAGTGGAACTTCTTACAGTGCTGCTGTGGGGCAAGCTGCTGTATGACATCAAAGGAACAGTCACAAATTACTGGCCATCGTTCTAAATTGAGGCAATTACTACATGCAGAAGGAAATGGTTCTGGCAGCATGCGGTCTGTTCTGCACTGAAGTAAATAACAGTTGGCTCTTCCATTAGGGGCCGAATGCAGATCTTGTGCACATTAAAATGCAGAACGAGTCCACACAGACCTCCTGCTTCATCAGAACACGGGTATGTGAAACTCCAAAAACACTTGTTTACTGTACATACTAGAGCTGGACAAAATATATGAAAATGAGTCACATTCACAACCTTTAATCAATGTAACCTTGCCCTTGACGGTTATTATGATTATTTTGGAAATACTGTTAAATTTTTGTCTCCTAAAAACTACATGACACAGTTGTAAAAACACAGTAAAATGGAAAACATTAAAACATACTAATATATCATATATATGTTCAAAATATAATACATACGTACATGTGTGTTGTCATGTAATGTCCGGTCTTCCACGACATATGTGTGTTTCCTTCTATTATTTTGAAATCACAAAGATATACACTCTTTCATTTGAAACAATATCCCAGCTTTAATAGTGGAGCATATTTATAGCACAAAACGTTTCAGTCAACTTTGAAAAAATGAAAAGAAAAGAAAATAGTTTAAAATAGTTTTAATGTAATTGAGGTCAAATGTTTAGTCAATCATAATATTGATTTCAGGTCACATCAGCCAGTCCTAGCACATACACACAGTTTCTCTTTGCTCTAAGAATGGCTGCATGCTCCTCCTTTACATGGTGAGGATTTGTTACTGATTTCTAGTTGGATAGATTCCTGCAGGTGCTACATAATTTTACAGTGACATCCAGCAACGTTTAATGGTGTTTTGAGGTGCGCTGCACCCCACGTCCCCCACGTTGCCCTCGCGTCTTATCTGATGGTCTCTGCGGTGGGAAGGGAGCCCCTGGAACCCATCAGCCCTGCACCGATAAAAACAAGCCATCTCTACGCTTTCATCAGAAAGAGCTTCCAGTTATCTGATCCAGAAAGATAAATATTTCAACTTACTGACAGCCTTGTTAGAGGAAAAGGGCACGCCGGCGGTACAGGTGTGGAGAAAAGTGTTCAGCGCCGTCTGAGAGTCTAGCTCAGATGTAATACGGTTAAACAACAAAAAGTACAAGCTGATCGGGCATGAAATTCATAAAAGTGATAAAGAATGAGAGTAAGTAAGTGATGCTGGACCTCAGTTGTTGGAGCAGATCATGTTGAACATTTACATTTACAGAATTTACAGCAGGCAACTTCCATTTCTCAAATTTTTCTCCCTGAGAGCAATTTAGGCTTAAGGGTCTAGAGGTAAGATTAGAACTCATGACTCATGGCGAGTATGCCAACCACTAGACCACCACCACCTCAAGTCACCCAACGACAACGTCACCTGACATTAGCTTACAAATCCATAATCCATGTTTCTGTTGGTGAAAGCAGGATAGAACCAGTCACAAAACTTGAACAGAAAAATTACGTTAGATGTTACTAACATTTTTCCCTAGAGAAGAGATACATTCCTGTACAAAAGTTGTGAGCCGTCCCTCATTTCTTCCTATTTTGCTTCCAAAGACCAGATTTTCTTATATATTTTTAATGTAGTTTTGAGGAGTAGTATTTGTATTTATCTTCATAGTTGCAATAAACCACAGTGTCATTTTCCTAGCAATATATACTGAAATAAGGGCATGCCCAAGACCTCTGCACACTGCTGCATGTTGTAGTCCAGTATTACAGGAGTGAATAAAGGAGTTAGTTATTCCATGCTGTGCCTTATGTGTTATTGTGCAGACGGTTTTAACGGAGAACAACATTAAGATTCTCCATTATCCAGCCGGGTCTTTGGAGAGCAGACTCATCTTGCAGGATCTGAGTTTTCTATTTTGCTTCTAGCTTATCGAGGTGAACTTCACGTCAGAACTGTAATAACCTAAACCCCCAGAATAAAACGTGTAGAATACTGAATAACCTCCAGCATCAGAATCCCCACATTACTGCATTATAAATCCCAACCCTGGATATACAAATATCTAATAATATCTATTAGACCATTTTTAAACCATGGTCAAGTCTTTTTTTGAAAATGTGATATGAAATATTCACATGATGCTCATGTTTCTCTTATGTATTTCTGGTAGCTATTAGCCAAATGAGCGCATATCAGCACAAAAGCAGCATAGCTATCTCATCATCTGGACATAGATTATTTTTTAATGAGAGAAGGTTTGCAACCCCTGGGTTTTCTATTTTGCTTTTAGCTCATCAAGCTGAATTTTATGTCAAAACTGTAATAAAACAACAGTACTCAACATTCTCCCTGCTCAACATTTACTAGAGTAACATTTACAAAACGGAGAGGAAATTAAAGACATGAAACAAATTTTTCACTCATTATCCTGATTATGCCAAATGCAAAGTCTTAAAGAAGCCCCAGAACAACCTTTATCCCATATAAGAGATGAAAAGCTCATTTCTTGGTTTGTTCATTAAGCACTCGTTAACAGTACAGGTGCTACTCAGTTTTCTGTAAATCAACCTGATAGCATTTGATTCACCTGATAAACCTGACTTTTCCCTTTCATTCTGACTCTCTCTTACAATAAGATCATGTTCACAAAGGCTTATTTTATGCCGCTCATAACCGAATTAACAAGCTGCACCAACTGTTAATAAATTCTGTGCAAATGTGTTCAGCCATCTCTTTGCTAACGACCTGCAAATTGGTAATAATCTGGGCTATTAGTAGTATTTCCAAACCAAATTTTATTCCAA
Organism: Distichodus sexfasciatus; assembly: GCA_032718565.1. NCBI lineage: Eukaryota > Metazoa > Chordata > Actinopteri > Characiformes > Distichodontidae > Distichodus > Distichodus sexfasciatus. The sequence continues at coordinate 380,037 of JAVGVS010000279.1, forward strand.
AAGAAGTCACTGTTTTATATTAATGTATGTTCACATAGCACTGCACATTGAGGGCTCTGTGGTTGAGATTGTCAGCAGTGTGAAGTTCCTGGGTGTGCATATGACAGATGACCTCTCCTGGAACTCCAACATCACCTCCATCACCAAGAAAACCCAGCAACTTCTCCACTTCCTACGAAAGCTGAAGAAGGCCAGCCTCCCTCCTCCCGTCCTTACATCATTCTACAGGGGGAAAATTAAGAGTGTACTCTGCTGCTACATCACTGTCTGGTATGGAAACTGCACCAACTACACAAATTTATGCAAGAAATACAAGTGTAGCAACTATTCTTGCCTTTAAATATGCAAAGTAGGAGGTGGAGCTTGGACAGTAACCAGTAGATTTTGGTTTGTATGTTGAGTAACATTCAGCCCAAATTCCATCTAACCCTCCAAGATTTACCTGCACCTGCTTCTTTAAATGCTGCAGTCAGCTTCCCAGAATTGTCCCAATTGCTAATTTCATTTGATGTAGTTTAATGCGGGTGCAAACAGGTCGAATACATAAATATTAGACAAGACAAGCTGTTTAAACCCTTTTTAACACAGGTCACACCCCACACCTCCCTCCCACACTGCTCCAGCTCGGGCTTCCTCTCTTTTTTCTCTTGCTAAAATGAAAATACTGGTGGAGTGTGGCAGAGAATATCGCAACAGCAGCAACGATTTGATCCCGTTTGAATATGTATTTAACCTCTCGCTGCCCTACACACTCTTTTGGGCGAGGGTGCGAGCAGAGGGCTGGGTTCGGGTCGGGGTTAAGTGCGAGGGAATCAGACACCGGGACTTTGGGGCTCATTTAAAATCATCTGCAGACTCTGAGCGACGGGCTTCATGGCGGCGGTGGACGAGATCCGAGTCTCTGATAGTCAGCTGCACTCTAATCAGGCGTAACGACGGGTCACTGCAGCTCGACCTTGCTTCAAACCCCACACGTCCCCCTCAGGAATAGGGCTTAATGGAAGGATTAGGCCAAAGGAACCGAGCCGTCCCCAGTCATCTGTCAGCGACAGCATTTACATTCTCCTAACACAACGTTTAGCTAATCGTTTATGCTCAGAATGTCTCAAATCTTTAATAATGATTCTCTTATTGTTATATTCATTCATCTGAACATAATACTGGATTTCAGGAACTATTAGCCATCATCATCAACACTAACACGAAAAAGGTTTAGAATACATTTACAGCATTGAGCAGACGTTCTTATCCAGAGCGACTTACATTTCCTGATTTCAGGGACAGTTTCCCTGAGAGCAACTTAGAAAGGTCTTACTCAGGGACCCACTGTTGGTAATGCCAGAGGTTGGATTTGAACCCACAACCTCTTGGTCAAAAGGCAAGTGTCCTACCACTAGGCCACCAACACCCCATAGAATATTTTGCTTTACATTTAATGAATATAACATGACCTTTTGCATTAAATAAAAAAAAAATGAAAAAGCTTTTTTTTTTTTGGAGATGTGCTTGTATGAGCTGGAACATAAACATACATACTGTGAATCTTTGGATTGGAAGTTGACCTAGTGATTAGGCTGCTTGCCCAAATGTATACTTTGTACTTTATTTATTGTTTATTCCATGTGCCTTAATTGTTCTTTGTTCCCTTTTTTCCTACTGCACTGTTAAAACTGGAGCCACGTCGTCTCGTCTCTCTGTATATCTGTACAGTATATAGCAGAGATGACAAAGTTTACTTTGACTTTGACAAAGAGGTTGTGGGTTCGAATCCTATCTCTGGCACTACCACCATTGAGTCTCTATGTAAGAACCTTAACCTCAAATTGCTCCCTGTAATTAGGAAAAATTATTATATACAATTTCATCGAATCTTCACTGAAGGATTAACTATTAAAAATCTATTTAACTTCTGTATTAAGCATCTGTACATCTAGGGTGGGATTTATAATGTAGTAACAGAGTACGTGTTATGATGTGATTTAAATAGCTTTACATTCAACATTATGAAGTCAACAAAAATACTTTTAATCCTTCCCCATGCCTTACCTTTCATAAAAGAGGTTTTTGACTGTATGATGTGTGGTTCATGATCAGATCGAGGCACATTACTGCACAAAAAAACTATCAAGTTGTCTGCTCTCCACACACACAAGATGAATTCTCCAGCTAATTCGCTATGTGACACCTAATTTGCTGCAGATAATCCTGGTAAAGTTCAGAGGTGTCTAAATTAGTAAAGAAAGACCAGTCACCTCCACTGAAAAGGCCAACTGGCTTGTTATGCTGCCTCTGTCCTCTGTGTGTGTGTGTGTGTGTGGGTGTGTGTGTGCTGGTGAATTTACTGGGTAGTGATGACCCGGCTGATGGGTTAAGTTCTCTTAAGGAAAAAAATCTTTTCTAGACAAAGTTTCAGGTTTCATGTGGGAAAGCAAAAGGTTTGGTGTGGTGGTCTAGTGATTAGGATGCTCACCTCTGGACCAAGAGATTGTGGGTTCGAATTTTACTGCCAGCATTACCATCATTAGGTCCCTGAGCAAGAGCCTTAACCCCAAGTTGCTGCAGGGAAACTGTTCCTGAAATTAGGAAATAGAAGTCGCTCTGGATACGAGCATCTGCTAAATACTGTATATGTAAACGTTTCTGAGGTTATGGTTATTAAGTCAGTCAAAGGAAGGACCTCACACACGTAGCAAGACACAACTGTGTGTATTTTTGTGCACTAATGACAGAGATCAATTTCTTTGTGTTGTGAAGGTCAAAGCCCTGTCATTTTCATCAGCTCTTGAGAAATGTCTCCCCATGTTTTCTTGCTTGATTGGAATTCTAGTGTTTGCATCAGTAAAGATTTTTCTACCTCCAATTATATGTATATTATATATAAAGTATATATTTTACAGTCTATTTATATAGGCATCCTCTATGTGACTTCTTCGTTCTTTGGACACTATAAAACTGGAGCAACACTGTCTCGTCTCCCAGTACACATGTTTATATCTAATGACAAAGTTCACTTTGACGACTTTGAAAACCCGGTTTCCTCCGCAGGAAGTGACGTTTCATCAGACCGGACGTGACGTCACATCGATTCAAATATTGAGTCGTTAAGTTGCTCTCTGGGTTTGTAGATACTAAATGAGGTGAGGTTCCAGAAACATGAGTTTAATACAACCTAATTTACCAAAACACCACAGAACATTTAGGTGAGCAAGAAAAACAGCGCATCAGCCTTCATTTAAACAGCTAAAGATAACATTACAACCACGTAGCAGATCATACACGACCATTAACCTTGTACTTCTGATTTACATGGTAAACAATTAACGTAACCAACTGCAGTTCTTACCCTCGGGGGCTTCATGGCGCCGTTTTCTTTCTGAAAGGCATTAGAAGCAGTTGGAGTGGAATCCTGAGCAGCAAGTTCTGAATCAGCTCCGAACTTCAGCTTCTAATCAACACACACCGACTACTTTCCTCAAGTGGAATGTCATTGATTAGGTAATTCATTTATTTTCCATATGCGGGTCCGGGTTTCGTAGATGACAGAAAATCCTTTATACTCTTTCATACTAATTTGCACATAAACGCGATGAGTTCTGCAGTTTGGGGAGGTTGTTCATTAAAGATGCTCATTTGTACAAAGTCAAACCCTTCAGCAGGTTATTTACCAGAATAAACACAAAACACGAAATAAAATGACTTCGCATTTCCCCGGTGTCTTCCTTCGGAACGCGGGAGCTTTGTGTCCAGCAGAGGGCAGTGAGAGGAATTCTTTACCTTCATAAGATTCGTGTTTTTGATGATATTTGGTGAATGAATATTTGGTTTGCTAAACGAAAACGGCATTAGACTTACGTTTAATAATGTCAACATGTGTGTTTTGGGAAGGGAGAGGCTCTTTTTTCTCTTGATGTTTATGAAATTATGATATTTGTCACTTTAGGGAAACGTGTATATACTGTATGTAGTTTTTCTTGTCGTTTTAATTTTATTTAGTTGTTTTACTTAATTATTTAGTTACCCAAAACGTAGTTTGAAAAGTGTGAAAACTCAGTGGAGAAAATTCAGTCCGTGTGAAAATTCAGTGGAGTTTAACTAACTACGTACTAATAAGTGCTTTTAATATATTTAAGTGGTTTAATGTTTTTGCAGCAGCTGCTCCACGGCTCTACCAGAGAATTTGAGAACATCGCAGACCGTGGACTGTTTTAAAAAGCAGTTAAAGACCTTGTTATTTAGGAAAGCGTATCACTAGGGATAAATGAACGAACTTGAGAGCACAGTAGACTGTGGACTGTTTTTAAAAACAGTTAAAGACTTTTAGATAGGTAATGTATTAGCATGGATTTTATATTGTTGTTATATTATTGCTTTTACTACTTTTGCCTGTTTTTAAATATTTTTATGTAGCACTTTGAGATTTGTATGAATGTAAAGTGCATTATAAATTAAATGAATTATTATTATTATTATTATTAAATTGGCAGTTTGGAATTAGCTCTTTTTTGAATTTTACAACAGGAAGTGTTTTCTTCTTGATGAATTTATGTTGTGTTTCCTGTGGTGCATGCAATTCAAGTCAAATAATTCCACTTGAATTGGTTTGCGCTGCACTTAATTCAGGTCAAATAATCTCTCATGCAATGCACTGCATTGCATTGCACTTAATGGCCATCATATAATCACACATGCAGTGCTTTCATTGGACTGAAAGGCCATCAAACAATGTCACCTGCACTTAGTGCCCAAAAAATTATCTTACAAGCACGGCTGTAATTCACGCCAAATAATTTCAGATGCATTTTTGTTGATTGCACATAATGCGCTTCACCTAATTTCACACGTAGTGCAATGAAAGTCATGTAATAAATGCTTTAAATTGCTTGTAATTTACATCCTATAATCTCATATGCTATGTCATGCAATGCAATATTGGGCTGCACTGCACTTGCATATGAGATGATCTGATGTGATTTATGTGCAAGTCTTTGCATTTCAATTGTTCCCTGAAATTCAAAGCAGAAGTCAGTGTGATTTGGATTCTTGCAGTCAG
>JAVGVS010000279.1:385096-403826 GCA_032718565.1 Distichodus sexfasciatus
ATTATTATTATTATTATAACTAGACCAGTACCAAGTTGTACATTAATCAAGACTTAAAATCTACAGACAATGTTGGCTGTTGACTTTTTGCATTGTGTTTGTCTTGAAGTTGTAGTTTCTTCTTGGCATATTATTATTATTGTTACCGTTGTTATCATTATTATGGTAGTATTATAACCATAACCATAATCTAAAGTGTAGTTTCTGTTAGTAATGTAGTGTAATATAAGCACATATGGCAGAATGTTAAAAAGAGGAAGCTGTTTTATGAAGCTTTCACAAAGTAAGGTCACTTCACAAGGTGCAGAGCAGAATTCCGCTTGTAGTGCAGTGACACGCCACGTTATGGGTTAAGGATTTGTCTCTCTTTTTAGATAAGGAATCTGTTCTTCTGAGACACTAACCTGGAGCCAGGCTTTCTGGAGTTGAGCAGCAATTACCGTGGAGCTGTAGGGGCAGCGGGGCACTGACCTCACAACAAGCTACTGAGAGCACGGAGAGAAAAGAAATATCAAGGAGCAGGACACTGCTGAAGACACAAGTAATTGCTCACGTAGGCAGAGAGAAGTGTGCAGCGTGGGAGAAAAATATCTACGGTATCACTCCATCTCGCTTTGAGATCAGGTATAATTTAAAATGTTTACATGGTGTATCTGCTTTTTGACATCTTCAAAACACATTTGTCATTCAGAAAAATTTCCTTTGAAAGTGTGTTGAGTTGATAAATCTCCAACATTCTGGCATCAGCTGTCATCTGGTTAGGTATTACACAGCAGGCGAAGCTCCTCAGATGTCATGGTTTCTCCCTCGTCATCCCACACTCAGTGTTAGATGTCCAAATATGTGAAGTGTTGTGTGGGATTGCACAGGAATCTCTGCTCGCTAGCTGAGTCTAAGTGATTTTCTATCTGGTAGAGGCATGATTGAGAGTCATTTTATTTTGAGTGAAAATGACAGAAAGTGAGTGATTTGTCATTGTGAACACAGCACAGCACACAGTGCACCACAATGAAATGTGAGCTCTGCATTTTACCCCTCCGTGAAGGAGCAGTGGACAGCTGGTGTCGGCATCGCCCAGGACGCAGTGCTTGGAGACGGTACCTTGCTCATGAGTACCTCAGAAGTACCTTTACTGGTCCCGGATTTGAACCGGCAACCTTCTGATCATAGGGCGAATAGCATAACCGTTACATTACCTCTGAAGCTGAAGCTTGTTCATGTTTATTCTGATAAATAACATGCTTAAGGGTTTGACTTTCTACAAATAAGCATAAGCATAAGCATCTACACGTTTATGTGAAAATTAGTGACATCATTTAGTATGGATGAGTATAAAGCAGAATCTCCAGGATTTCACAGTGTTGCAATCACAGCTATTCAGCCAATCCTGTGAATTCATTACTACCATGCAATTTTGAATAAGACCCAGACGGGCATAATCGATGAATGAACTCTTATTATAATGGTAGTCAAGTAGAGACTGAAAGTTAATGATAATCAGTACAAGTACTCAACATAATCCTTAAATAACAAATTACAAATTACTCAAGTGCAGTTGACCACAGGAAAAACAGACAGGCATCTGAAGTTGAAAACATTGACATTTATTTCATCATTTAGAGGTTGTACATTTAATGATTACTCTGGCTTTATTACATTATTGGCAAAGTTATAATATACTTCAATCGCATTTCTATACATAAATACAAAATTTGAGGTAGGGCCTCAAGGATTAATGACGTTTAAAATAAATAAATGTCTTTTCACATACATGATCATATTTCTGGCACAGGATTCAAAACATATAGCTTTTTTTACTTTATATATATCTTCATATACCGCATTTTCAAACCAAAGATGTGGTGATCAGTTTGGAGGTACACATCTGTATCCATAGGCAGATTTACCTCACTTAAAACACACAGAGATATGTGACATTACCCAAGTAATTAGAAATTTTAACCTATGCACTGATAGGTCCACACTAAAGTGCCCAAAAGACACACACACATTAGATTAGAGAGGATTATATATATATATATATTGATACATGAGACGGACTAGAAGCTACTTGTACTGATATTTTGAAATACATACAATTAAATTTTATTTTGAGAGGATATCTATAAGGCTAATGGTTACCTGAACATGTGGGATAACATACTGACGAACATCAGTGACGACTACATGGGAGGATGAGTGGCAGTATCTCTGTCTCCTAAACACATAGATTATTAGCATATTCATTTCTCCATATATATGTATATTATTAGAATATTTAAATAGGTATACACTTTATCTGTAGATGTATTGTCAAATATATTTTCCATAAATATTTTCTTTTTCTCATAAATAGCTTTTTAGTAGAACATTATTTTCAACTTCTCCTTCTTTGGTTACCTACTGCCCAGCGTTGACCTGTAGGCATTAAAATACTTATTTATTTATTTATTTATTTATTTATTCTCATTGAAGGAGGAAAGAGGATCCGCATTAAAAACCCAACTCTTCCTCCTCCTCCTCCTCCGCTTGTACATTAGATAAGAGAGTAAACTCGGCTCGCATTGCAAAAATGAGGAGCACATGCAGGGGGGAGAGGAGAAAAGAGGGAGGAAAACAGACGCGGACAAAAGAACACGTAAAACAACAGCACATGCAAGTCTGCTAGCTAGTTTATTAAAGTTACTGCTTATTTCTGTAGGTCACTGAGTTTATAGGTATGAATACAGAGAAACACAGAGACACGAGGCCTGGCGCGGGGGAAAGCCTACGAAAAGGAGTTAATTTTACAGCTTTTATCGGCTCCGCTACGAGGCCTCTTAGAAGAGCAGCGAGGCTAGAAAAACGGCCTAAAAGTGCCCGCTCCGGCCTTGGCATGGCTGCCCGGGGGTGTAATGGGGATGAATAAGTGATGAGAGCGTTTTACACCTCCCCAGTGTCTCTAGTGCCTGTATTAGAAATCTGGCTCCTCTTTCCTGAGGGAGAGACAAGACGTTTATAAAAGATTTTGCACGACGCAGGTTTAGGCAGCGCACAGTGACTCATGGCACAGCCAGACCATGCAGCCGTCAACTTAAACCGGACAGCTGGTTAAGTATTTAAGAAAGCAGTTTAGCTACACACACCTATACACACCTCACACACATACACACACACACATACAAGACACGGAGGAATCATTATTTTCTGGCATTAAATATCAAAGCTGTATATATTTATTCTCTATTTTTGACACCTCATTGTCTTTCCGAGTGCTTTTCTTTTTTTTTTACTTTTAGAGGCTATTAGTGGAATATGATTGCAAGTCAAACTTCATTTCACAGCTATGAGAAAGCATGCAGTGAGTCCAGGCAGACTCCTAAATCTCAGCGTTCCACCTCGCTCAAATCTCTTTTTCGTAGCATCCATCCTCTCTTCCATTAACCGGCTCCGCTTATTGAAGTGCCCCCGGCGCGGCGCGGCGCAGACCGATCCCGGGAATCAAAAAACATGGCTGTTTTTAATCAAGACCTGTTTTTCCTTTTTTCCCTCCTCAGCGTGGAGGTGAATGCCCTGTTAAATTGAGTAATATTATATCAATAGCTTTTCTGATTGCTTTAGAGTCGACGTCAGACTTTGATTGGTCGTGATGCAAAACGAGGGCCTGACTGGTTGCCCGCGGCATTAACGGCGGTAACACGGTTTACGTGCCATCTCAATCACGAAGCGTGAAGCGAGCAGCTGCAGAACGCATCGCCATCCCCCCGAACCCAAGTGCACAAAACCGCAGGAGACGGGAAACTTCACACCGTCATCTTCACGCGTTCATCATGGCTTCAGCTGTGTCTTTAAAAGTCTTAAAGGGAATCATGCGACGCATCACCCAATCTCCAGCCTGACATCCAAAAACATGGGGAAAGAAACCACAGCATTATCACAGAACGCTATTTTACATGTCTCAGACCCTCCAGGATTTCACGACGTTGAGATCACAACTATTAATTCAGCCAGTCCCCGTGAATTCACTACTACTGCGTAATTTTGACCAATTACCGCAACTTTTCCACAATTTTTGAACAATCGTTGTTTCCTGCAAACCGTTGAGCCACATGTCTAATGGTTAATAAAAAATAATAGTGGTTTTGTTCATTTTAATTCATTGTTAAAGAATCATTATAAAGGGGGACAACATTGCAAAATTGTCTTCTTATTTGACTTGCTCTCACGACTTTATTGCAACAAAACGCCTAAAAACACAGCAGCGTTCATCACAATTATTTAGAAAAGCTGCCGCAAAATCAGGCGTGTTAGACCACAACGATCCCAAAAAAGGCCCAAAGTCCTGGAGGGACTGGTGTCTTATAGGGTCATGAACAATCACTGATACGTTCCTTTTTCCTTTTCTTCTTTTGTGTCCATAGCAGAGGGGGAAAATGTACAATTTTACATCTGTCCAGCCCGAGCGCACGTCCGCGAAAAGTAAGGCCGATGAAATCGAATATACCTGAGACCCTGTTTCATGGAGAGACACTAACAAGAGGAAAAGTCTTTTGGAAAAGGAGGATGGTCCCTAAACAACTTCCAGAGGATTATAAAGAAAGCAGTTTTTCTCCCAAATCCCGCTGAGTCAACACCACAAGCACATTATCTAGTAAGCACGACTCATCTACACCACTCAACAATATACACACCATATGCACCTGCCGCACAACTACAACAAGACAAATGGCAGTTCCACACACACACCGCACGCTTCTCAACGTGCACGCACACACACACACAAACACCCGTCTTTGTGCCGCACGCACCGTCAGCCTGCCTTGAAGAAGAAGAAGGAGCGTTCCACAAAAAGACCACAGCACATAAAGCAACACTCGAAATGTGGAGAATAAATATTCACACATAAACGCTATAGCTGACCACTGAGTGGACTTCTAAACACTGAACGGTAACATCACAGGCTTGCATGGCTTCACTTCTCTTTTCTGTAGGATAGTTTTAATGAGGGAGACGGGTCTGCGAGAATGCGCTCCGCACTACGAGATCGATGAGCCTCCTTCAGCAGTATAGTTTTATCTTAGATGTATTCTTCAAGAAAGTTAAGACATTTAAATAGTATATTATACAATTGTCGACTGGAAGAAAACCCAATAGCTCCAAGCTAATGACAGCAGAGTGCACGTGCCCTAACGCTTAGCTAGTAAGAGTGAAGCCACGCAGTTCTACACCGACGGCAGAAATCGGAGGCACAGGGAAGAAAGAGTTCAGAGAAGAAGTGGAAATGTAAATAACAGCTCGCTGCATATCGTATCTCGCTGTGGTAAATAGTGCTGTTTTTGAACAGAAGACCGATCAGTAAAAGAGTCAAGGTACGCAAAGGAATCAGATCAGACCCGTTCATCTGCAGTCTGATATTGCCTCGACAGTCACATGACAGTGGACTCGGCTCGCCCGTATTGCCTTTTTACCCGAAAGTATCTTTTTTTGGGAAGGGATTAGGGGGTGGTCGGAGGAGAGGGTCGGATGGGAAAATCGGCACGCTCGGACCGACGGGGGGGCTTTCACCTGAGAAACAGAAAAACACAACTGAAAGAAAGGGTCAGGAAGGGTCAAGAGGTGAGGAGGAGGACGAGGAGGGGGGACACTGGGAAGTGGCGGTCTTAACGAGGGGTGAGGAGCCGGTGGGAGTGGAGGGAGGTGCGAGGGGTCAGCAGCAGCAGCAGCGGGCAGCAGGGGGCGCCGTCACTGGTAGTGGTCGGACAGCTGGAAGTCTTTGGGAGGCAGTTTGAGACCCAGCGAGTTGGTGCCCAGCGGGTCAATCATGTTCTTATAGCGATCACCACGATGCCTCATCAGGAACGGACCCCAGTCCGGCTGAGGAGAACACACCAACTTCAAACGCTGCAGGGAGAGAGAGATTGATGAGTAGAACGAGAGAAGGGGAAGCAGCGAGGAACGGGAGGAAGAGGAGAGAAATGAATAGAAAGAAAGGGAGGGGAGAGAAACAGAAAAGGAGAGAGAAAGAGTGAGAGTATGATGGGGAGTAGGGGAATAGGGGAGAGAAAAAAGAGAGGAAGGAAGGGAGAGAGCAGGAAAAAGAATGAAAAAAACAAGGAAGAAGGGAGGCAGAGAAAGGGATAAAGACAGCAACAGTAGGCAGAGGAAAGAGGGAGGGAGAGAGGAAGAGGAGAAAGAGAGAGGGAAAGGGAAGAGAGGGGAATGAAGGAGTGAGAGATAGATACAGAGAGAGAGGTGCAGAAGAAAGAAGGAGAAAGACAGACAACAAGGCAGTCAAAGAGAGGGATGGATAGAGAGAGAGAGAGAGAGAGAGAGAGAGGGAGTAAAAGATGGGGAGAAAGGAGTGAGAGAAGGAGCAAGAGAGAAAGACAGAGGGAGGAAATGAACGAGGGAGAGAAAAGGTGAGAGTTACTTTTCACATGCACTGTTATCTGTTAATTCAGTGTCATTTCACCAGCTTTTGTCTGTTTTCTCTCTTTGTTTAGTTTTCATCAGCTCATTAGCCTCTTAGTGTTGTGATATTTCTGTGATATTTGTTGTTTTTACTGCAGCGTTGTGGACAGTGCAGGCTGTGGAAAGACGTACTTTATAAATCCAGAATATTCACTTGGTCTCTTTTTAATTCAGCTCAACCTGCGCGTGTAGTTTTACATCACATCACACACCGCGCGTGCAACAAAGCTGAGTCTCCGCTCCCTACCTCAGTGATGGTTCCTGGCGCCAAGTGCATCTTGATGGCGAACATGATGGGAATCCAGATGACCGAGCAGATGACCATGAGCCAACCCAGCACCATGGACCAGGGCGGGTACGTGTAGTCCTCGTAGGTCATCACCTTCCACTGGTACAGACTCAGAGCCAAGATGAACTGGAGACGGGCAGAAAAGGAAGAGGAGGAAACGGGGACGTCAGCAGACGCAGAATAAATGGAAGAGAGAATCAAGATTAACCCGTATTTTGTTCACAGTAAGTTTGCAGCTGCAGGTAAGTTGGTGCTGTCGAGGTCTGTCACAAAGGTTATTTTGTAATGTGTTATTTCCCGACTTTATTTCCTCCTGCGCCATCCGGTACGGACCACACACACACCCTGGCATTAGAGGACACCAGTAGGAAAATGTCCGTGATTTCTTATCTGTAATTGGGAGAAAATTTCAGGCTCGAGATTCACTACAACTCACTGGCAGCTTTGAGATGTTACAATTTTCTTCCAATCTAAGAAAACCAATTTTGGTCATTTTTCCCCTCAGACAGGTAAATGTTTGTTCTCAGCAGCCAATTTCCCCAGCCTGACGTTGAAAGAAGATGGACGTAAGAGTGAGGGCCGAGCGGATGTGCAGGAGTCGTCGAGGAGGAAGAGGCCGTTAGTTACGGCGCGGACGTACTGTAAGGATGGTCGGCGTCACAAAGGCCCAGCAAATTCTCCAAAACCTGTTTGGCTGGAACCCAATCATCATTTCAATGTCCTCACAGAATCGCTGCAGGCCTGCGGGTCATGCAAACAAAGTGGGAGGAAAAAGGAGATACTGATTAAATGCTGCACAAAGGTAGAAAGACATCCAAAAAGAGATGAGCAAAGGGGGAAGGTGCAGGAAATTGGGGCAGCACACACACAGGAAATAAAATAAAGTGGATATGGTTAACTACAGCCCAAAAATCCCTGGAAGGGAGAATAAACAAATACAGAAAATGGCACATTCCTCTTTTGGACCATCACTATAATGGCTGCAGAACATGTTTAGTTTAATTCTGTTGTAATGCTCAGAGCAAAATGATGTGTCGCTAAATATGGACCAGAGCTGGCCTCATGGTTAGTTTACTCTACAGAAGAACAAGAGCGCCGTCCTGTGGCCACAGCGGGGAATAACCACAGCACAGGCCACTGTTTAAAAACTGGAATGAGAGAATGTTCTGGTGTCACAACTGCAGAAATATTATATAATCAACGTTTACATTTGACAAATTCGGCATTGACCAGACGCCCTTATCCAGAGCACCTCCCATGTTCAAGCAGTTGTTCAAACCCTAGTTTAGAGCGTATATACAGAATGATGCTGTGCAAAAGTCTGAAACAGCCTCTAATTTCTTCATTTTTGCTTTCAAATGAGTCTTGAAGAACAGCATTTACAGGTGTTTGCACACGCTGCACTGTATCTACTGTTCCTAGCCATATGACTGAAATGAGGAGTGGCTCAAGACGTTTGCACAGTACAGTGATATGCTGTATAATGACACTGGAATTAGACATTGTTTTTTATATCTTATGTTTTAAATCATTTATATATTTAATTTCTAAATGTTGTCTATTATGTTTGTTTTTAAATGATACTTTTGAAAGTAATTCTATGTATTTATACAGGATTATGGGTCAGATTTACTGTATAATATTGTAACATCTCTCTCACCATAAATGTAAGAAACTCCAATCAGCTCGAAGATGGCGATAATGACCAGAGAGTAGGAAGCTGCGTAAGTGTCCACCAGCTGCAGCATGTACATGCCACTCTGTAAACACACACACATGTAATAAAATACAGTATGGGGTTTTAAATAGCATGAGAAAGACCAAAAAAATCTAATCTGATTATTCAATAAATATACTAGTGCATTTCAAATAATTAGAATATTGTAAAAGTCAATAATTTTTGTTTTATTCATAAAGTTATGAATCATGTATGCTGTATTCGTTACACGTAAATGTAATATTTCAAGTCTGTTTGGTTTTAATGTTGACATTATGTCTGAGAGCAACAGCTGGTTACTAGAGCTGAGACAGTCTAATCATCTGAGATTCCCAAAAAGCTTTCACTTTACATGTAATTAATATAAAATATATGAAGATTTAAAGTGACTGCTTGAACACAGCACAACACAGTGCACCACAACCACGTGAGCTCTGCATTTGACCCATCCCTGAAGGAGCAGTGGGCAGTGCTTGGGGATGGTACCTTGCGCATGAGTACCTCAGTGGTACTTGAACCGGCGACGCTCTGACCACGTGACCAACTCCATAACCGTTACACTACCACCAGCCCCGAATTCAACTTCCTAAACGAATAAAAAATGGCACGCATGACGGTGGCGTTCAGCAGCGTGTGTCCTGTCTCAGGTGATTAATAACGCTGAAGCTCCGGCTGCAGGTTCTACAGGCTCTAGTGGGACTGCAGCACATTAACTCATGTCCTGGAGTTTGGGAACGCGGGGAATCACGTCTGTCTGACGGATGAATCTAATTATGGGGTCATTACTCAGGTCCAGACTAAACCTAGTGCCAGGGTGAAACATTCCAACCCAAAGCAGATTTACAGAATTGTCTCCAGGCACATAAAGAGTGAGTCTGGGGTGAGAGTGGCAGGAAAAAGAACTCAGAGGACGTGGAACCTGGAGACGAGGCTGGAATTATTCTCTTTTAAAAAATAATGTAGTAGCTTAGAAAGTAAAAAAATATATATAATTATTTAAAAAAATACAATTACACTAGTGCAGGTACATATAAAAATGTAGAATTTTCTGTATCAATTTCAATTACCATTCTGTAACAGTAGTGTAATAGTTAGGGAGTTGGCCCTATGATGGGAAGGTCGCCGGTTCAAGTCCCAAACCAGTACAGATAACTCCTGAGCAAGCACTGCTCCCTGGGTGCTGCACGTCAGCTGACCACTGCTCCTTCACGGATGGGTCAAATGCAGAGCTCACATGTGGTTGTGGTGCACTGTGTGTTGTGCTGTACTGTTCACAACGACAAATAATCACTCACTGACTATATGACAAGTCCAACACTTGAACAATTCTCCTTGTGGACTGGGCCCATGTCGGCTCCGTGTGCTAGAGCTTCACTACACAATAATGCCGACTCATTCCAAAATCAGTACGAGACCCAACGCCAGGCCGATGTGGTCACTCACCTCGTTGATCATGGGGAACCCCAGCACGTAGAACGCGACGCAGCAGGCCAGCGTGAAGACAGGCTTGTGCTTACGCAGGTATTTAGGAAACTCATCCGACACCGAGGTCACTATAGTCTCAATGGTGGCAAACTGAGGCGGGGAGAGAGCACACAATACAATGAAGTTACTTACAAATCTTTGGAAAAGAACCTGATGAAAAGTAAAGATGAACCTGGAATTGCAGATTCTCGTTCAGTGAGTTAGAGTGGATCAACTGTACGACTTATTAGCTTAAAAATAACCGTTTTAGTGGAGTTTTAGGGAACAGCAGCTACGGAGACTGCAACGCTGCAGATATTACATTAATGCCGTCATTAAACCACCAGCAGTCTACAGAGATCTGGTGAGAAATGAGTACAGCAGATTCGTCTATGAAGACTCTCTCTCTCTCCTCACACACACACATTCCTAATGCTGAATGGATGAATGTGGTGTTACCATGGTATCCAGCCCGAGTGTGAGAAGCATGAGGAAGAAGATAATCGCCCAGAATGGAGAAACTGGCAGCCTGGTCAGGGCTTCTGGGTACACCACAAACGCAATGCCTGGCCCTACACACACACACACACACACACACAACATGAATTATACTTTATGATGTAGACATATATTAGAGACAGACATATGCTGTATATGTATATATTTATTTTTTCAATCTTCAACCAGTACCGCTGAAATTATTTCAGTCTCAAGACACTGCATCTACTAGTATCGTATGAATTATAAAAATAATATATATTAACACATCATTGCAAACATAAATAGGAAAGAGCCCATTAAAAACAACTATGGCAGCCACATGAACCCATATTTATTCGTCTTTACTGCATGTACAGTACGTGTAAAAGCTCCAGCTGTTCTGGTGTCGTACCTTCATCTGCTACACTCTCTATGGGCACCTTGAGCTCATGGGCCATGAAGCCGATGACTGAGAAAATGACAAAACCAGCAAAAATACTGGTAGCACTGTTAGTACACGTCACTATGATGGTGTCCCTGCAGGAGAGAGAGAGAGAGAGAGAGTCAGGAATACAGAGACAAACTCCAGTAACAACACTAGACATCATTAAACTACGTTTATTTACTTCTTTAAAACACTAAGACTTTTACATAATATTACATAAAGTAACTGGTTCCATTGCAATATGACTGTGTCTGAATTGTAGTGTGTTACTCGACTCCTGCATTACTGTTGAGTTACTTTCACCAGAGTAAGTGTGGAGGTAGGACATAGTGAAATGGTAAAACGTGTGTTACTGAAATATGTAATGAGTATAATATTTCTGAAAAAGCATTCGGAAAGCCTTACTGCGGTACAGCAAAACGTAATGGATTACTGTAATAACGTTACTTTTGTAACACATTACTCCCAACACTGTTGTTGAATGAGATCCAGTAAACTGATCGGACCGTCATGATCCATGTGTAATACATGTGCAATAAGGGTTAAAAGTGGTGCAGGTTTGGAGATAATGACCTGTAGCAGTTGTTATGGAACTTGTTGTAGGAGGACAAGGTGATTAAACCTCCCCAAGCAGCTGAGAGAGAGAAGAAGATCTGAGTTGCAGCATCTTTCCACACCTGTACAGAGGAAAGTGTGATTCATTTTTAATTATTTTTCTGTGAAACATTAACATTAAGTGACTGCAGTCATTAACATGGATCAGTACACAGTGCTCTCTCTCTCTCACTTTAGCATCGCTGAGTTTCTCCCATTTGGGCGTGATGAAGTAGAGAATGCCGGACCCGGCTCCGGGCAGCGTGACACCGCGGATCAGCAGGATGACCAGCACCACATATGGGAAGGTGGCAGTGAAGTAAACCACCTGCACACAAACACAGCAGAAAACGCATTACACAGAAGATCATTAAATTATTACTGGAAAGTTATTAATCAGATGCATTAATCATTTATTCTTCTAAAAACTGGCAAATCCTGCATGTTGCATTAGTTACTTAACCTCCATAGTAGTCTATTATTATGATTATTATGGAAATAAGTTGAAAATGTACACACACACACACACACACACTTTGAAATGTATAAAGTATATGGCAATGGCAATACAGTAAAATATTGGCACTCCTAAGCTGCAATAACACAAAGTAATAATCATAACCTTCATAGAAAATAAATAAAAGTAATTAAAATACGCCACTTTAACAATTAAAACAAGACATTTGTGTAGACATTTGGCATTTTGTCAAAAATCTGAAAACAAACAGTATTAAGATGAACTCGATTTTACAGCCAATTACAGTGGTCTCTCTGTTTACAGGCATTTTTCTGCAGGAAGTCAACATTTTCCAGAGTAGACTTTTTCCAACTTGCTCAGTTGCTGTCAGTGCTTGAGGCCAATATAAACACTTGAAGCGTGAACACATACAACACTCTAGTATTCACAAACACGCCACAGAGCAGCAGGGAAAATTCTCCGTCATTTAACAAAAAGCACATTTTGAGATGCCAGAAATACCAAGAGCAAAAAAAAATCACAACCACAGCCGACAGAACAGCATCTGCTGTTTGCCAAATTACTGCACTCAGACTTTACAGTGAATGAAAACTGACAGCTATCAGCTCCAAACTGAAGATTTTTCCATTATTTCACTCCAACCCGGAAATATCACCTAAAATCCTATTATTTCTCATTATGCTGGTGGCACACGGATATCAATGTGCAGAAAAGAGTCTGTTTTCACCCTGAAAGCATTTACTAGTGCATCTGAAAAATTGAACATTGTGAAAAATGAGTCACTGGTTTTCATTACTTAATTTAAAATCCCTCATGTATGCTGTATTCTTAACTTCATGTATGCAATATCCATTAAAATGTAACGTGAAATATTTCAAGCCATTTTTGAAGATTGTGGATAAAACTTGTGAACCTTGTGAGTTTGAGTAAATCAGTCAAAGGGTTTTAAATATTCCCTGAACATGAATGAATGTGTATGAAGGTTTACCTTTTGTACTAATGAAACGACTGACCTTGACTGACGATGTTCTAATTTCTTGAGATGCACTAAACATTCTGAAATGATTTAATCCCATCAGGCTTTAAAACCAGCAGCAGAGAGAGTGTGTGATGACACCAGAGCACCACTGAGGGGCGCCATAAGCTGCTTTACCGACACTTCCAGTCTTTTACACACACACACACACACACACACACACACACACACACACACACACACACACACACACACACACACACAGTCTTGTATTACTATCTTTGTGAGGTCTTTCCATAGACTCCCATAATGACTAAAGTACATAATTTTACACCTACACCTAATCCTAATCCTAACCTTAACCTCAGTAACCAAAAGCACATCTTTTACCTCTTTTAGTTTCTCAAGTAAAACAAGCACATTTTCTATAAAGTCATTTCTCCTCATGTGGACCTCTCAAATGTCCCCACAAAACCCCAAAAAAACAGATAAAAGTGATTTTAGGAGACAAAAAGGTCCCCACAATGTGATTAATACATGAACACACACACACACATACATCAGAGCGAGTGTGAGCCGAGTCCCACAGTGACAAAGGGCAGGTGTGTGCAGAATTTCTCGGACTGAACTCGCACCTTTCCTGACGACTTGATTCCTTTCGCCAAAGACGCATAAACAATGAGCCAAGCGAGAAAAAGGCAAGCGGCCAGCGGCCATCGGATGTCTCCTGGATACTCAATCCCCTTAGAAATGTGCAACACATTATATCTGAAAAGAGAGAAATGAGCAGACAATCATGAGCAGTCACTCACTCTACAGACAAACTGTAAATAATTACTGTGAATGTACACCTTCACATTTCCCTACAGTACTTTATTTTCAGAACACACCCCAACACTGTAAGCTGAACATCTTCAGCAAATTGTCTTTAAGTACAGTGGTCAGTGACATTAAATATAGATAGCTAAATGTAGCTCAAAGAAAAAAAAAACTTAATAAATAAATCCTTTTAAGTCCGTAATAAATTAAAAAAAGTATTGCTTCTGACAAAAGACAAATATTTGCAGTAAGCAAACCTGCACAACGCTAAAAATTCATATATTACTGTAAACATCAAACATTTTACAGTTACTGTATTTTATAATAACTGTATAAATTATACTCTAAATGTCAAATACAATATGCTTAATGTAATAATACAGAGAATTGATATTGATTTACAATGCAGAAAATATTTATCCAGAAAAATACACCAAACATGCCTGAGGTCAGAGGTAATAAAAAGAGTGAACTTTGCACTTTAGAGCAAACACTTACAAGAAAACGATTTATTTAAAACACTCACTTGAAATACTCTTCACTGGGGCTGACATACGTCCTGTTTCCTGTCATGTTTAATAATTTGCTCAAATTCCCAACAGCGTTTGCAGACAAACAGAAGGAGGAGTTCCTAATGGAGGTGATGTTTCTGTCCCGAATTATACACGAATCTGTTGCAAAGACGAACAGAGTCTCAAAGCCTTCTAATACATATTTATTAATGTGCAATTAATACATTAATAGCATGGGACGTAATGTAACAAATAAAAACATCAGAATTACATGCAGTGACAGTAAAACTAGATGCTCAACAACTGCATTTTGCAATTGTATTTTCTGCAATCATTTAATTTACTTGCTGGTTTTATCCCAAACTGTTATCTCTTAACAGAGCTTCTTACTATCTTTATTAATCTATTAATATGAATAAACTCAAAACAATGAACACGTTTTAATAAATAACTGATGACAACTTTAATCAGAAGAGACGTTTTGCCGCAGGTTCTCTCAGCTTGATTTTGCGCGGCGCTGCTGCTTTCGGCCACACGGCGGCGCTACAACTCACTGCGGCACTGCAGCAGATTTACAGTAAATTTGTCAAGCAAGCAGATTTTCTGCTGAATTCACCAAAAAGCTTTTCGACACAAAACGGGCCTTTAACAACGCTGTAGATAATTAATTTCGACGTTTCTTCGACGTACAAACATTCACGAAAGCACTAAAGACAATTTTACAGATTTAAATGTTATTTATTTACCTAAACGACAACAATATCTGAACTAAACTAGATTAATTACATCTCTCAGCATACAACCTGCGCATTTAAGCAACACTCTAATCATTTAAATACAATGCACATCTTGTTAATAAACTGTACATAAACGTTACAATAAAATACAAATATAAATAAATATTAAAATCTCATTTTTCCAATTTTTCCAATTCCAGATTGATGACACAAACATAACAATAAAAAATACTTAATACAGAAGATTTTTGGGGTAATATATAATCGAACTAGGTTCTTGTAATAAAAAAGATATAACCGCAATTGATTGGTAGAACGAAGTTAAATGAAGTGGAAGTGATGAGGCGTTAGCAAGGGAGAAAAGAAGCAACGAATAACCTGAAACCTAAACTCCAGAATAAGGGCTTGTGAAGGTGCAGAGCACGTTGCGCATTGCGTATTAGTTAGAAAAAAAAGGTGAAAGAGGTGGAGGGTGGAGAGAGAGAGAGAGAGAGAGAGACTCATCCTTACCTAAGCGTAACATGTCTTTGTCTTTGCATTCCATGGTGTTCCATTCGTTAGTGCAGTAAGTCCATGGCAGTAAGCCCTTCAACGAAGCGAACGAAGCGAACAGGTAGTACAGTGTCCAGCACATTATTATATTATAGTATATGGCTATCAAGACAGATATTATCAACATGGCAATCCCGCAACCTAAAATAAATAAATGAGACGAGATAATAGGAATTACTCTTAAGCAAGCAAAATGTCGTTTACTATTAACACGAGATGGAATTAATGAAAAATAACAAGACACTTGACTCATATACAGTTCTATTAATAGAGTATAAATATAATGTGACTAATACAGAGGCTGGATGGTGAAGAGTGTGTGCTGGCCGCAGTTTACCTTGCAGGGCCGGGATCGCCTTCCACACGGACACTGGCCCCTGACTGGCGAACTGACCCAGAGAAACCTCCAGCAAAAATATGGGAATTCCAGCCAAACCCAACATGATCAGGTAAGGAATTAAAAAAGCACCTGGAAAAAATAACGTTGAAAACACACGAATTCAGAACTGTCAACTACCACAAAAACATTACAAAATTTTAATGTTATTTGTAATAGATTTTTATTTTTTTTACAAATGGCACAAGTGAAGAAAGAAAATGCCACATTTTTTTAAATTACAGAACTCGCTCATTGTTCATTATCATCAGCATAATAATAATAATAATAATAATAATAATAATAATAATAATAATAATAATAATAATAATAATAATAATAATAATAATAATAATAATAATAATAATAATAATAATAATAATAATAATAATAATAATAATAATAATAAGCTTGAGCCTTAATTGTCAATTATTTTTTATCAAGAAGTATGTCTTCAAAATCACATGATTTGATGTAATGAAGTTTGAATAAGTATAAGCGTTTTATGCATGAATATTGATCAGGGCCCTAGGCAAATAGTAAGACCAGTCTGTTTTATTGGCTTGCAGAGTTGTTATTATGCAGAGGCATTCTATGGTTTAGTGCTGTGAAGATAAATAAGGGTTAGTGCCAGACGGAAACACTTCTTTATCCATTTGGTTTACAGTACATCTGGATACAAAATAAAATAATTTGATAACAAATGATAATTTTTCTACATTTACTTTTTTCTATTGATCATTCTCTAACATTATAAAACGAGGGGACAAATCTGATCAGTTGAAAATGAAGAAATACTTTGGGTTATTTTGAGCCAGTTTCGACTCATTTTGGCCTATAAAATGAGCTCCTTTTAGCCTTTCTGGAAGAGATTTTTGAAAGTGATGGCATTCCACTTGAGAATCGTACGCAAACATGTTTACATTGCGAATAATGTAATTAATGCATTTATATGCAATTACTTCAGTTTTGTGCACGGAATTACTCAGAAATAATTTCACATACAGAGGAATAAATGTAATATCTGTTAAGGTGACATGTTTATAGTCTCTGTAAGGATTCTGAGTTATTAAAAAACATCAATAAACAATACAAAACGCATGTGTCGTACTCAAAAAGTTAAACATGGTTTTGAAGTGTTCATAGTGGGGGAGGGCTGATTCTGGGGGCCCCTACAGGTTTGGGGCCCCACGCAATTACTTAGGATTGCCTATGTACAGAAGCACCTGATATCGATGACCGGATGCAAACAGATTTGTCTTTTAAATGTCCATACAAGAGGACATGATGCATGAATTTCATATTAGCATAAATCAGTAGTATCCATTACTTGTTAGCAAACATTAGGATGTCTTGATGCTCAACATCTGTCTCTTTTTAGATTTGTATTATTGCAGAGAGGCTAATGGTTGCCAGAAAGTAATGGAAGTTTTCACAACTTCACAACAAAAACATTTTCTTGGTGCATGTCATCTTTCCAGCTTAATCACAAGTGCATCTTAAATGAATAAACTAATTACAGCGTTGTTTTTTCTTATCAGTTCTTTTCTCAGCATTCTTAACCTGCAAACACTGGAATGTGGGGATTTTTTTGGCATTTCCATGATTGTTGCGGAAAGGCCTTAAAAACATTCCACACAGTTTTACCATGACCCTAATCCTCAAATAGCAAGCATTTTTCAAACGCACACAAATAAAGATAACGGCTGCTCAGAGAATCATTTCTTTCATTGATCAAGAGAAAGGTTTTTACATGAACACTGTGGTTTGAGGCTCATTTGTTTATTTAAATGCACTACTGGTTATTTATTTTCATCTGCACTGGTGGTGTATATCAAGTGTGTGGAATGTTCGAAGGTGATTCTTTGATACGATTTTCCAGTTGAAAAATCCCCTCAGAGTTTCCAGCATCAGGAAACAGCACCGTGCTACACGGAAATGCTTAGGAAGCAGTGGAATGTTGAAGAACGACAGTCCGGTTTAATAAGTAACTTCAGAAAGATAAATCTTCAACCAGAAAAGCAATGGAACTAACATGCCCACACACACATGCACATTTACTGTATACATGCTCACACTGGGCCCCTTCTTGACATCCTGCCCCAACTCATCAGCTAATAAGCAAGGCCTTCATGTGTTCAGTCAGACATGCTGGACCAGCAGCATTAATGTTCTTTTACTTAATTTTGTCTTGTTTAATCATACATTACAATAATTGTTTAATTCGGGTTGGTGGTGACCTATTAGGCAGTTGGGAGTGTAACTGTTAGAGAGCTGGCCCTGTGATTGGAGCATGACCCTTTCAAGTCCTGCACTGGTAAAGGTGCCTCTGAGGTACTCACTGGCAAGGTACCATCCCCAAGCTCTGATCTCCGGGAGCTGCCAATGAAAAGCTGCCCACTGCTACGTCATGGACGCGTCAAATGCAGAGCTCATATTTCGTTGTGGTGCACTGGGTGCTGTGGAGTGTTTACAATGGCAAAAAATCACTCGCTTTAATTGGGCGGTTTAGTGGTGCTCTAGTGCTTATCATACTCACCCCTGGACCAAGAGGTCATGGGCACGAATCCTATCTGGAGTAATACCATGATTGGCTCCCTGAGCAAGACCCTTAACCCCAGGTGTCTCTCAGGGAGACTGTCCCTGAAATTAGGAAATGGAAGTTGCCCTGGATAAGAGCATCTGCTAAATGCCATAAAATGTCATGAGTTCAAGTCTGACTCTGTTCTATTTTCCAGCACAAACAACATTGGGCCCCTGAGTAAGAGCCTAAATTGTCTGTCACTGTAATTAGGATATGCAACTCTAGATAAGAGCGTGTGATAAGGTTTGATAATAAAT
>JAVGVS010000279.1:408390-425890 GCA_032718565.1 Distichodus sexfasciatus
ATTATTATTATTATTATTATTATAACAATGTGTAAGCCTACATCAGTATGTCGGACTGTAGTGAAAACCTGCTCTCTGTACTGAGGAATTTTAGATTAAAGCCTAAGGACAAGGTGCCGGTGGTCCTGCGTGGAATCTTACGTGTAATTTTACGTGTGCGTGCGCGTCACAGATCCACGCAGATCCACGAAGTGGGTGGAGTTTGTGTGACTGGAACTACTCATTTGTTAAAACTTGTTTAAAACCAGGAGGAGGAATGTGCACTTTTCTATATTTAGATCCAGTAATACTTCATTATAGACGCCGCTGTCGCCGTCCTCGGATTTAAACTTTGCACATTTAATCTTAAACATGAACGCAAAAAACATTAACACGAACTCTGCAGTCCGGAACAAAACGTATTAACACCCACCACCATGTACTGCTTAATAAATGAATGTTTTATATGAAAGTTATTCTATTTACCGGGTCAATGGTATTCAGCCTTGTCCCCCGAAGCGCTTTGTGCACTCTTAAAATAACTTCGGTTGCTTTTTATGCTTCAATGTAGAGATTAAAATTAGTATAACATTTTGATTCATATGGAAGGTTCTGTGGGTGAAAACTCACTTCTTTAGGATTTGGGGCAGTAGCTAAAAGATTTATTTTGTTTAAGTGACCACCCTTAAAACACCCGTTTTGTAGCGCTCTCTCTCTCTCTCTCTCTCACACACACACACACACACACACACACACACACACACACACACACACACACACACACACACACAGGCGCGCGCGTTTGGGGACGTGGTGCCGAGCTCCGTCATAAATCTGGGTGCAGGAGCGATAAGGCCGCGTGCTCCGGGTTTAATTACTTTGTCAACAGAG
The DNA here is from genome assembly GCA_032718565.1 of Distichodus sexfasciatus. NCBI lineage: Eukaryota > Metazoa > Chordata > Actinopteri > Characiformes > Distichodontidae > Distichodus > Distichodus sexfasciatus. The sequence goes on from JAVGVS010000279.1 coordinate 409,261, forward strand.
AATAATTGTAATTGATTTCTGCTCCTCTGTTCCCGCGCAGAGACACAACGCGAAGCGAGACGTGAACCGAGCACTACAACACGCCCAAACACGTCATTAACGCGTCACGGCCCCTCCCAAAAATCTCACCCATGAAGCCCCCAAAACCCCCCATCTCATTCACCTCAGTTTCCCAGACTAGGATTGAGCCTGAGCCTGGACAAGCGTTGAGTTTTGGTGATTAATCTTCAATGGTACTGCGATTCATTGCATGTTTGAGAAAGTAGTCATTAACTTTTACTCCAATAATCACAAATGTCTAATACACAACCTCTCAACTCCAGAAAGCCTTTAAACGAGTAAAGACCACAACATGCCGCAACTTTTAACTCAAGTTATGCATTAGAACCCACCACACTACATTTGGCTTCATGTTTGGTGTTGGTTGCACACTTAATAAATAGTTAAGATTATTTCTAGATTAAGGATTAAATTTGTTTCTAAACCAGAGTTTTCAGATCACAAATAAATCACTCGGCTTGGTGTCAGTGTGCAACTGGAGCTGTGGCTTGCAAACCGTGCACGATAACGCTGCCAACAACCTCCCCAGTAATCACAACTGGCAAGTACAGTCCACACAAAACCCCACCTCCCCAGAAATCGCACTTTAACTCACTCCAAAAATGTCACTGTACATTTACACTATAATACTGGCAGCATAATGAACCCCACTAAAAGCAACAACTGCTCAATACAAACCTCCAAAACCCCAGAAAACCCTGCATGAGTAAATACCCCCATCACATTGGCTGTATTGGTGTTATTTCCACGCTTGTAAACATAGCCAGCAAAGTTTTCTGTATTTTTACAGCAAGGACACTGTAATTACAGACAATAACATGCACATAATTCTGTAATTACAACATAAAGCATGTCACTAAAACGATTTATAATTGTAATTATAACGTACGGTATGTCGCGGTAAAGATAATATTGTACATTTTTACTGTATTCAACTGTTGCCCTGCTGCAAATGTCTTTTTTCAGAAGCAATACTTAAAAATGAGTGTGTACTTGACGAAAATGAAGAAAAGGGGCTTCTTTTTAAAAATTATTTTGCAATTAAGAATGCAGATTACATTTAACCTTCTCTCAGCCAATTTTTCGGAAACATGAATTATAGTAGTATGGTGAAGTGACGAGCAGGTGATGTGAATTTGGGCGGCAAGCAGAAGAGCAATGATGCTGAATGATGTAAAGAGGGAGTGGACATAACACTCAACGACAGATGTACAGTACGTTACTGTATTGGCAAAGAAACCATTAAAACCCAACTTTACTGTAGATTTACAGCCTTTTTTAAACAAGTACAGCATTTTACTGTCAAGAAATACAATAAAACTTCTGGGAAATGACTGTATTTACAGCAGTAGGTTACAGTGCAGAGTTCCGCCCTTGAACTCACCACAAGTCTTTTTCTGCCACCTTCGTGTTTGGTGCGTTGGTGTAATTTGCACACTTGATCATGGATTAAGATTATTTCTAAAGCAGGGCTTACAGGGATGGCACATCTTATCTGATCATAAATAAATCACTCGGCTCAGCGTCGGTGTGGAACCGGACCTTTAGCAGAGCGGTGCGCTAGGGCGAGGTGACCCTCCTTGACCTGAGATAATTGTCGCAGTGATCAGTGGCAGTTGCAGAAGGTCGTTAATTACACACGAGACCAATATAATTAATTCATTAGCAGCTTTCCCCCCTTCATCAGCAGCATGAGATAAGAGAGAGAACAGCCAACATCAGAATGAGATCCGCACCCAGGTCACGGCACCAGAACCACAAACCTCCAGCGGAATGTTAATGAGGCCTGCAAATCCCTCAAAACGAGTACAAGTTACAACAACTGGGGACATACAGAGCAACTGCAGTCAACTCCACTTACTAAAGGTGTGATGAGATGTCATGCCACTATATCACTACGATATTAAAACCCAACAATATTTCTTGTTCAAGTAAAACGCTTTCAACTCCACCTTCACACTCGCTCCCCTTGCTACTGCGTTATAAATGTGGCTGACCAGCAGCCAATCACAGGCACGGAGGAAGCTGACTGGCTGGTCTGGTCTCCAGTCAGGTGTGTAATATGGCTGAAGTTGATCTAGTGAACAGCAACACACACGTTTCCAGTACGACAGCAGAAGCAGCAACAAGAAGACGAGTTGTGTGTAAAACATTTTTGAGGCGCCACACTTGTAACTTAGTCTCTTTAGCTTTTATAGACGATCACATGAGCTCACGCTGCATCTGAATGTTTACTTTCTGAAGTTGGACATTTCCACTACATTATCTGGTCATGTGATGTAGTTCCCACGGCGTAACAGCTTTGTGTGATCATCACTAAAAACTACAACATTTGGAACAATCACTTAGAAGAACATTAAGAGTGGCGTCTTCATTTTCTCATCTCTTTTTCCAGGTGAGGAGCTGCTGACCAAACCACACACGGACCGCACAAAAAGAGTGTTTAAGGAGAAACAACAAAACTAGACAAACACAGTAATACACACACACACACAGGTCAAATATTTCAAAAGAGACAAAATCCTTTATTAGGCAAAAACAAATGGTCAGAGTGAGCAACATCATCAATTACATCGCACAGAAATCTGATTCATAAAGCGGTCTGGAGAGCGGCTGTAGCGTCAGCACTCGACTCCAATGAGGTATGCAGATATACAGCCACGCTCAGCACTTTCCTCACCCAGCTAACTGGAGGCTACACTTCGGGACAGATGGAGTTTAGGGGACGAGAGAAATTAACGCTCAGGGCCACAAATTGCTGGAATTCCAAGAAAGATTAAATATTTAAAATGTAAACGTAATGTTCTTATTAATTTGCAGTTTAACTGATGGCGCTGTTATTAGAACAAGACTTTTTAATCCAGGAGCTCCGTCCCTTTTCCACCTGCACGTCTGATTCACTTACCAAATCAACAAGCTCTACGTCAGTTTAAAAGAGAGAGTCGGGACAGACTGGAAACGTGTCTGGCTGTGACTCCATGAGTGTGATTGGGAATGAGAAGGGAATGATGTGGGTGTCAACTGGCCCATTAAAGGTGTCTCGTCCTCCTGCCCGGCCGCTTTACTGCAGATGAGAACTGTCCGGATGTGAGCTGACACATGACGGCTGGTCACCGCAGTGTGTGTGTGTGGAAGTGAACCAGTTCATTTCACTGAAGGCTGTAAATCTGTTTTCTGTCAGCGAGGCTCAGAGTGACCAGCAGCGATCGAGGATCCTTCTTGTTCTTGCGAAGCGTGATTTGTCCCGGCAGCTCGTCTCCTGGGAAAAGTGGAAAGAGAGGAGTAAATGAACACAGTGCTCTTAACATTCTTATCATTGGTTGTAAGTGCTTGTGTAGGCTCTCAGTCGTCCAGTTTGGTCCGACTTCTTTTGAGGTTCTTGAAGATGTTTCCGCCAAGAGCTCCTCATGAAGAACTAAGGTGGTGTTTCTCATGAGAGTTGAAACGCTGCCTTCCATTTGAGCTCTCACCCTGGTGAGTGCAGCGTTAACACAGAGCTGTGATGCTGATAACCAAGGTGATCAGATATGGAGTGGAAACATCCAGCTTCACAAAGTAAAAATCCAGCGTTCTGTTGTGTGACATGAATCTACATTCAAAATATGGACAGTAATCATCTACAATATCTACAATAATCTACTTTCATTTCTGCTCACATGACAACACACACACATTTTTTTAATACTAAGAGTAATATTAACAGAATTCTTTTGAAAAAATATTAGGAGAATTTCAAAAATAACTGTAATAACTGACGTGGAGATTATTTCAATAAGGTTCTGAATGTTGATTGTGATTCATTTGTGATTAATTGTCGAGCCCTAGTGACTGCTGCAAAAAGGAAGGGGAAGACAGTGGCTTTTCAGGTCATAAAATGAAAGATCCACAGCGAGTCTCCAAAATGAATTAGATTTAGGGGAAATTAAGTCTGTACACAGAGTGAAAACATGATTTTTCATGGATTAGTCATAGATTTGATTTGCTCCTGAGACCTGATACATTTTGGATATTTGTGCTCTTTTTAAACCAACTCCTTGAATCCCGTCAGAGCAAATCTGCAGCAAAACCTCAACTCCCAGATAATGAGATGGAAAGAGAGTGATAGAAAATAGGGAATATTTCATCAAAACAAGAACACAGACGCAACACTTTTAATTAAAAGCAGTCGTGCAGGCAGTGTGTGGATGGATCAGAATAAACTGTGTCGTGTACATGTGCACCGGTCTGTCACACGCCGGACAAACCATGCTCAAAACAGCCATTAAAGTCCAGAAAGTGATTTGCATCAGTCAGTGCGTGTGTGTGTGTGTGTGTGAGTGAGTGTGTGTCGAAATCAGCTGCAAATTACTGTAAACACACAGCTTCACCTTGTTGCCCTGAGGCTGTGTAGTCGCTTCTGAACACACACATACACACAAACACCTGGCCATGCTGCTGGAGACAGATTTCTGCTGAGGAGAGACTTTCTCAGGGCCAGACATCCAAACACTGAGAGGTCAGTGGAGTAACTGCTTGACCATGTGACTGTTTTGACTCTTATTTGCCTCTATTTGTGGACAAAACAAGTCAAAAATCAAAACCTTTAATCATAAACTCAGTCTCGTTCTTAAGACACGCTGGTTGACGGGTTTTGTGCAGGGCCCTGTGTCAGCGTGCTGCAGCTACTGCACGTCTTTTCAAAGAGTTTTAGTGATTGGATATATTTTTAGGACTTCAGAAATTAGCACTACAACACCAATACTCATGCTGCTTTTGTGTAAATCTTTATTTCAATTTTATTGCACAGTCACAGTTTTACATCAACTGCATATCTACAGTATATATATAAATATGAATAATGAACTTAATGCAAATATCAAAAATGATGAATCAAGATATCGAACCTGAGCGAGCAGTGGAATGTTCATCAGCAAAATCTCTCGTCTTTACATGCTCAACTCTATCATTTATGTGCTTCAGCTGGCTCAGGGACTCTACGTTAGGTTCCGGAATTCAAACCCCCAATCTCATGAGTGCCACACACAAGGTTCCAGTCACTCTTACCACTGCACCACCAGCTTCTCTGTAGCTGCGCTCACGTCACCACTCTAATCTGAAATATCACGGTCATTCCACTCCCTGCTAGTCACATTAGACTCGTGAGCAGTAGCCTGTCCCTCTGCTGAGCTGTGTGTGTGTGTGTGAGAGGTCAGTGTGTTGTAGAGAGGGATGCAGGCCGTTAGCCATGCGTGGAGGTGGAGGATGAAGAGCGTCATACATCACAGTGTTATTTGCATTAAACATGGCACGCGGGTGAAGAGCAGTGACAGCTGTAATGAGAAGTGAGGTTCTGTACAACACGACCACCAACTCCTCGCCTGCTTATCCACCCACACGCAACACACACCGCCTAGTACGGGGGACGCACCGATACAACCTTTCCACTTCCAATACTGATGCCGATACCTGTGCTCAGTGTCTGGGCCAACCACAAGTATTGATCCGATATCAGTGTTTAATTAATCAACTGTTGTTTAAAGTTGTTGTGTGATTTAGTGACGCTCCCTAACAATGCAGCAGTAAAAGCATCAGGAACAGTGAACATTAAGACAACTTTACTGCAGTACTGCTGCCCGCGCCTCGTTTAACATGCTGTGTTTAGTTGTAAAAGGTGATTTAATACATCACTGCCATAAATCGGCCCTGTGTTGCCCCCCATACCACACCCAGCCGTCTGAATCGGTATCGGACCCATACCCCATATACGTATCACATCGCTGCATCCCTAGTTACCAACTGTTAGCATGTACACACCCTCACTAGAGTCCAGGTGTGGTCAGTTTGGGTTCAGGACGACCAGTACTGAGCAGGGTTTACATCATACTGCTCATGATATAATGTAGTGTAAACTTTTCCACTGTGGAGACTTTCACCCCGACTACACAGGGAGTCTCATCCTGAAAATAACGTGACAACATGAGGTGCAGTCACGTCCTGACTGGTTTACTAAATTGGATTTAGTTCATCTCCGCGCTACCGCCGTGATCTCAATTACGACAACACGCGAGCACAGCCTCCTAACCCCAACCTGGACCCGTCTAAACGCGGTGATGTATCAACATCACACACACTGCACTGCTCTCAGTCTGATTCATATGTAATTACCAACACTGGCAAAGTGATGAAGCTGTCGCTTGGGAAGGGGGACGAGGAGAAGAACAAGAGAAGAATGAAAGCACTTCCGCAGATGTGAGTCACAATCCCAGGTTTGGGAGGAGGAAGCGGCTTTTATAAAGCCAGGACGTAATCAGTGTCAGTAAACACTGCGGCAGCGCCGACTCCCACTGCATTAAGAGCAAAAAGCATCACCACTCTCACCGCAGTGCTGCGTCCCGCTACACACAAAATCTACACCAGCCACACACACACCTCACCTCACCTCTGGGATCGCCGTCCGTCCGTCCCTCCCTCGCTCCCTCCCTGCCTGCCTCGCTCCCCTCTCCAAGGCTGGCTTGCTCTGACACCTCAAGGACCTTTTTTAGCGCCGCAGACAGGACGCATTACAAAAGAGAATTACAACCGTTGGTGGTGGTGGTAGGGGGGAGTCGAGGCGGCGCGTGACGCTTCGGTAATCACTCCAATCGGGAACTCTTTAAATGCATGGCCCACTGTCCGGTCACGACCCCCCCACCGCCTCCACCTCACGTCAAACCCGTGCAGCATCATGGGACATTTACATTTACAGAATTTAGCAAACGCTCTCATCCAGAAATACAGCGCCTGGTCTCACTGGAGCTACTCGGAGTCAAGGAAGGAAGAATTTAATTATTTATAAAGCTCCTTTCACAGACACCAAGCTCTACAACAAACTCATAAAAATGACCCAAAAATGCAGTAAAACAAGGAACATAAGAATAAAAATAACATTATTAATAACTAAATTAAGGGTCATGGCTGGAAATTAAGACTCTTGCTCAGCAGTTGAATCTGAACCCCCAAAATTCTAATCATCAACAATGGGTTTCATTCACTTAAGACCACTGTGACACCACTGCCCTTTTCTACTAGGGGTCAACCCATTATTAATCTGGCCAATTACTGGCACTTTTAGGTTATGGGTATTGACTATTTTTAAACTAAATTGATGCTAAAATATGTATACATGTGCTACTTTGTCTCCGCTGCACTCGTCTCTTACTGCTTGAAGACAGCACCTTGATTAGTAATAATCAGCATCAACCCAGAAAAAACTATATCGGTCAAATCCTAATATCTACACTCAGATTACACACGTTGTTATCCAGAGTGACTTCATGTTTCCTAATTTCAGGAACCGTCTCTGCAGCAACGTAAGGGTTAAGGGTCATGCTCAGGGACACAATGACGGTAGTGCTGGGGACAGGATTTGAACCCACAATCTCTTGGTTACACTAACCACTACACCACCACCCAGAAAACCTCTTTCCGGATTAGGGATTCTTCTGGATCAGGCTCCTCTGTTCTGCCTTCAGTGGTCTGTGTAAGTGAAGCCAAGCGTGACGGATGAGGATGAGTGTAATGTTTGGAGGTGTTTCCACTGTGTTTCACTGCAGACCGTCTCTTTAGTTAGCGTCTGTTACATACGTCTCCTCCTTCCTCATTAGCACTCTGCAGTGTACTTACAGAAAATACACACTCAACATCTGCTGTGCAGCACACTGAGAAAACAGCAACAATCACTCATGCAGATGAGAACTGATTAGTTTCATAATCATATTTAAGAAGGAATCTCCTCCAGAGACGAAACCGTGCATAACAATGAGAGCCAACATGCTACCTCACGTCTCCACCTGCAGATTCACACCACACGTTTCTACAGCACGACAAACAGAAACTAAAGATGCTGAGTTGACCATGTTGGATTAGTAAATACGGGTGTGAGGAGATCTGCTGCCACGAGAACCCGCAATATTAAAGCATGATGGAATTTCTGGTGAAATAGTATGACATTTTTGTGCCAAATTTCTAAGCATGCAGTGGAACTTTGCCCAGCAAAACCTGGTGTATCTATGGGCTCCACTCCACCTTCACCCTCAACTCCACCTTCACCCTCAACTCCACCTTCACCCTCAACTCCATCTTCACCCTCAACTCCATCTTCACCCTCAACTCCACCTTCACCTCCACCTTCAACTCCACCTCCACCTTCACCTCCACCTTCAACTCCACCTCCACCTTCAACTCCAACTTCACCTCCACCTTCAACTCCAACTTCACCTCCACCTTCACCTCCACGCTCAACTCCACCTTCACCTGCACCTCAACCTTCACCTCCACCTTCAACTCCACCTTCACGCTCAACTCCACCTTCAACTCCAACTTCACCTTCAACTCCAACTTCACCTCCACCTTCAACTCCAACTTCACCTCCACCTTCACCTCCACGCCCACCTTCACCTCCACCTCAACCTTCAACTCCACCTTCAACTCCACCTTCACGCTCAACTCCACCTTCACCCTCAACTCCACCTTCACCTTCAACTCCACCTTCACCCTCAACTCCACCTTTACCTCCACCTTCAACTCCACCTCTACCTTCAACTCCACCTTCAACTCCACCTTTACCTCCACCTTCACGCTCAACTCCACCTTTACCTCCACCTTCAACTCCACCTTTACCTCCACCTTCAACTCCACCTCTACCTTCAACTCCACCTTCAACTCCACCTTTACCTCCACCTTCACGCTCAACTCCACCTTTACCTCCACCTTCACGCTCAACTGAGGTCAGTGTGGCACATTCACCAACTCTTCTTATAACCAACTGTTCTTAAAACCCACTTGTTCACAAAGATTCTGACATTCACCAATGTTCTCTTATTAAAGATGTGATCTACAAAGCTGAAGAGTACGTTAACACCCGTTTGTGTCTTGCAGGGTGGACTGATTATTGCGGGTCGACGTTAGTCATTTTGCTGATTATCAGTGTTTAATTTTGACCATCGCTGATAAGTAATTCCAAGGTGCGCTACCGTGGCTCCACTGCCGTCTCTTCTTGTCTATGTGCACGAGCAGCAGCCAATCAACACTGAAGCCTTGTCACCCACACCTCACTCACACACGAGCGCAGCGTGACGCTCCGAGAAGGAGAAGAGGAGAGAGGAGAGTTCCAGCTCAGCTTGGTGTTTGGAAAATTCTACATTTTGACAAAGATTTTCCTTTGTTCTGCATATCGGTTCCAAATATCAGTTATCAGACCCATTAACAAGCAATAACCAATAACGATATCAGCCCTGAAAGTGAGTGATTATTTGTCATTGTGAACACAGCCCGGCACACAGTGCACCACAACGCACCACATGTGAGCTCTGCATTTGACCCATCCATGGAGGAGCAGTGGACAGCGGACATGGGGGAGCAGTGCTTGGGCCAGTACCTCAGTGGTACCTTTAGCGGTTTAGGACCTGAACTGGCACCTGCGATCACGGGGTCAACACTACCAACTGCTCTGAATGAGGATCAGCTGAGCTCCTCCAGGTCAGCATCAGGTTGGAACTGCCTTTGGCTCGACTTTGAGAAGTTGGCTGATCTGGGAGCTGGTTCATGAGGGAGTTAGTGCTGTGTGTGAGAGCTGTGAGTGTGTGTGTAGCAGGCAGGCAGCCAGAGAGGGCTGTTAAAAAACCCATTTGTGTGTGAACAGCGGAGAGAGAGAGCGGAGGCCGGGGAGTGCTGCTCTACTGGACTGTAGCGAACGAGTGAGTGAACAAGGCGATAAGTCTCCCTCTCACTCTTTCTTCTCGCCTTCCAATGCTCCCTCGCTCCCCTCCTTCCAACACGTTAACGCGAAGAAACGCGAAATGAAAAGCAGGAGCAGGAGGAGGAGGAACACGCTGCTGTAATCCATTTCCTAATAACATAATGAAGAAAGAACAGGATTTGAGAGGTTTACTCCCAGAGCGTGAAGGCACTGCTGTTTAGAAGAACACGTAGAACATACCAAAAATCTATACATTTAATCTACACTGTCAGTCAAGAAGGGGTGTCTTTGGCATGTTGGTTTCCAAACTTCTTCCCCCGTTGCATCTGTAAGTAATCTTGCAGCAAACTGATTATTGTACTGGCCACCACACTTTAAACGTGTAGCTACAGTATCAACTACAACAATCAAAACAGTGATATTTTCACCTTAATGATACATGACCACTTTAACTGTGGACGATAAATCTCAAATTATGACCAAATTCACCAACAATCATCTGTTTCATGAGGGGTGGTGGTGGTCGCGGTCTACTGGTTAGGATGCTCGGCTCTGCACCAAGAGGTTGTGGGTTCAAGTCCTACCTCCAGCACTACCACCACCGGAGCCCTGACATTTAACCCCAAGTTGCTCTTTGGCAGAAGTTGTTCTGGACACGAGGGACTGCTAAATGTTAATGATTCTTTTAGACAGACAAGTTACAGAGCGATTTACATTTCATGACATCACGTCACGTCACATCACTTCCTGCTTCCCGGCTGGCGTTCCAATCTCCTTCTTCCTTCAAATTTAATTTTGTGACTGTTGTCAGACTGTGTGAGGACACAAACTTGGACTCTCCACATCGGGAAGCAATCAGACAGTCTGATCTGAGATGGGACTGTGCCTGAAAACCATTACACTCAATGTGTAAAGTCCAGTTGGGATCGGGTCAGCCAGTGGTCAGCTCAATGATAAAAGCCGCGTTCCTGCAAGTGTTCCACTTGACAGTGTTTCTGTGGGCAGCCGGTTATCACCTATTAGAATATGCAGCAGCAGCAGAGACGAGGCCTTTTCGTCCAAGCCGGCTATCGGCAGCGTCCGAGCGACTCCGGCTACGCTGACCGCCTGCTTATCTGCGGTCCGGCAGCGAGAGTGCTGTCCGGCGTGGAGGCCGGCGCTGACCGCTCCGCGATCTACGCTCGTTAATAACGGCCAGGCGGAGCGTCGCGAGGCGAGGAGAAACGCCATCCATCTGCGCGTCAGATGACATCTCTCCGATTCCCATTACGATACCAGCGAGCATCATTTAGCAAAGCCAGCGCTCCGAGGGGAAACGCCACGGCAACACCAAATGACAAGCCCCGCTCCCCACTCCCGCTCCCCACCTCCACTCCGGATCAGAACAAACCGTGCATCATTTGTCCATTTACTTTTCAAATTCAAAAACCCAAGCCCAACTACTGGTGCTTTTCTACTGTAATAGTCATTTCCAAAAGCAATCGAAAAACTAAAATGTTCTTTTCGGATAATGGACGTTGTGCTCAAATGGAAAAATGCCACTGGGCACACAACGCATGGCCCGGAAGTGAGCGGTTGGTAGTGTAATGGTCAGAGAGTTGGCCTTGTGGTCTGAAGGTCGCTGGTTCAAGTGGTTTACCTGGACGGGTAAAAGGTACCACTGAGGTACTCATGAGTAAGGTACTGTCCAGCTGCCCACTGCTCCTTCACAGATGGGTCAAATGCAGCGGTCACATTTGGAGGTGGAGCACTGTGTGCTGTGCTGTGTTCACAATGACTATCACTGATTGAAAATCCACTTTAAACTTGCATATGTAAATTGCACAAGGCGATGAGGGCGAAGTGTCATTAACAAGGGGCAGGTGTGGCATCTCTGCTGGCATCACATACATCAGCCCGAGTTCACACACGACAGAAACAGATAAAGTTTTACAGGTTGTTTATGAACAAAGAGCTGTTCAATCACACACCTGCCACTCCAGCACTGACAGATAACCTGCTCAACTCCACCACTCGCCCGTCACACTCCACACTGATAACACACACACACACCTCTCACGCTCTATAACACGCACACTGCACACACGAGGGACTGAATATTACAGCAAGATTACATATTACATAAAGATGCGGTGTTGCTTCAGATCAGTGCTGTAGCCTTAAGGGAGAGGAAACACACACACTGGCAAAATACACAACTTGAAACTAAAAAATATAGATCTGAGCTTGGATGTAATTTATATCAGGAATGTTGCTGAGAGACGTAGAAGACCATAATTAAACACTGAGGGTGTAAATCACAAGCTTTATCATGATGCAATAAAATACTGAAGTTTGCTGATATCACACAGTCTGCAATGATATGATTTCCATTCAGCTGAGTTCAGGAGCCGGTGATCAATATGAGACAGAGTAATGCGCTGATTTAACACCATTTCCACTCATATCAAATCACAACAAGCAACAGTTTAACCAGACATCAAGATGAACAAAATAATTTTTCTGTTTTATTAAAAATCTCCAGTTTTCATTTTGGATTGAGGCTACAGAGCGCTGAATCGACTGAATCATCACAACAATATCACATACCACTACTGTGAGTCCTTCTGGTGATTTCTAAGAGGTGATCACAGCCTCGTGGCTCAAATGCAGTGAAAAGAGAAAATTTAAGAGGTTTATTATTTAGAAAATATAACCGTAATGTTGCAGATGAATTTTTTTAAACAAATAAACCCTCAATTTTATCTCATTTCCCCTATAGATCTATTTAAAGAGACATTGGATTTATTTTTCTTACTTGAGTGTGTGCACTTTTTCCAATCATTTTTATAATGCAATTTTGTCCAGATAAAACGATATGACCCTGGTTTTGCATCTATAGTAATGGAAACTGCAAAGGGACATTGAGAGGATGGTGAAATCCACGCACTCGACATTAAGATCATCACTTATTCCTGTGTTGTGCCACTAAATCCATAACTTTGCTGTATTACTGCACTTGGATAAACAGAATAAAAATAAGTTTTAAATCATTCCCAAGATTTTAATCCCTTCCATGATGAGAGCACGTCTCTAGCTTCCTTTATTCTCTAATCTCTAACAAACGGTTGTAAAGGGGAACAGACCTGTGTGTACGGTGATGGGATTCTCCAGCAGGAAGACGGTCTGCTTCCAGTGGGTCTTGGTGCAGTTTGGAGACGTGGAGAACATCACCTGGAACATCAGAAACATCAATACATTAAAATATCACTCACCTAAAATTGATTACAATGCATCAGCTTAAACAGAATGATTTTCAATCGACTGATTATAAATGTAATGCTTTATGTAGGATTTAAAACGATGTTTCTGTCATGCCCGCTCCAGACTCCTACTCCAGGTCTACTGAAAAACCTGTGACTTCTAGATACACACAATCCCACTTCTTCCACTGCACTGACCAAATTAGTAACTTTGTATGAAGTGTCCCTGTAACGATTACACAGCCTGATCAATCGAAGTGGCTTTAACATTTCATTCAAGACATACTGTATCTAAGTGAACTTATTTTAGTGAAATTATCATTGTGAACACAGAACAGAACACATTCATTCAGTCAGTATCGCAACTGCTTAACACAGTCCACCATAACCACATGTGAGCTCTGCATCTGACCCATCCGTGAAGGACACCAGGGGGCAACACCTTGCTCATAAGTACCTCAGTGGTACGTTTTTCAGTCTAGAACTTGAACTGGCAACTGTCTGATCTCAAGGCCCTCACCGTTACACTATTAACATTTAGTGATCTTGTATAATCCTTAAAACCTGGATACTATCCAAGCCAATCAGATGACCACAAATACATTCTGAAACTTTAATTAATGAAGTGTAATAAATGTAAAACATGCTGTTACTTCTGGTATTTACATTCAGCATTAATCACTAACCAACTCCAGCTGGATCCAGTTCAAATCCCCTGACATTTTATTTCCAATGTTTTCATCTCCCCCACCGCAGTCTGTCAGGACTTTTACTCACTCAGAAGGATTTGTTCACCTCAGGTCTACAGTGGTAATAGAGGGAGGGCAGGTTATGCTGGATGTTGGGTCATTTTCAGGAGTATTATGGCCAAACCAGCTTCTGTCCTCAGCACATATGACTTCTTACTCAGGACAAACACAGACTGACTCAGCTTTCTGTATGTATATATCAGAGATATAAAGCGAGCGCCATCCGTAATGTTTTCATGAAAGTGAAAGTGATGAACATTCCACTGGTAGGTTTATTAAAGCAGTTACTGTGTTTCATACACCTGGCATGAAGTGACCGCTCTAAGTTTGATTTATAGAATCAGCAGGTGCTGAGGATCTTCTCTGGTGATGCTCTGCCAGATGCTCTACAAACCTCTCTCTCCCTCTTGCTATTTTCATTTGGAGAGTCTTGTGAAAGATCAGGATGCATCTCACTACGTCTTACACTTGAAGAACTGCGTATGTGACACATTAAGGGCTTGTTTACTCGTTTCTAGATATATTTTTTAATAGGTTCGGGCCTATAGAGTTTAGCCACCTCAAACACATATTTTTTACAACGCCCTCCAAAGTGAAGATTCATCAAATGCTAGACTCTGGATCCGTGCAAACAAGTAAAGTAGTTTTCTTAAAACGGTCACGTGTTTAGTTCTATTGTGCGCATGTATTAAATACCTTATACGTTTTCCAACGTCACGTTATGCGACCGAAAATGCATTAGCATCATCTGCGTGACATTTGTACACAAATTACACTGCCCCCTATAGGTTTGGCATGCTCATAATAGCTCTTAACGGCGTATTTATGTGGATTCGTGCAAATAAATACGTCTTGGAAAATCATCTGCTGTAAACAAAGATATTATTATATAATTATAAACTGAGACGGGGTTACAGCTGTTTCTGTAAATGCCCAGCTATGAAGCAGCAAGTCAAGAGGTCGCTACGCACATGTGATCTATATTGAAGCTGATATTCCTTCACGAAGTTCCTCAGTTAACTCTAAGACTCGGCCCGTTTCCAGTAACATTCGCCGACATGAATGGCCCGAGGGGAGGAGGAGGATAAAAATGGCAGTCACATTTACAAAGCCATTATCAAAGTTAGCAGCGTATGGCAGAACAGAGAAAGTGCTGTGAATGCTCATGCGCTCTCTCCCACTCTCACCCCCACTTTAAATTTAGCCGTTTTGATTCTGTAGCGTTTGCCCACTGGAGGAAGGCGAGTGCTGATGTCAGCAGCGGGGCAGGACGTGGCGGGGGGAGGGGGGGTGGATGGGGACGAGGCTGTGTTGTGATTTGCCCGGGGTGGTGGTGGTGGTGGTTGGGGTGCGAACAGCACGGCAGTGTAATTGGTTAGCTCACCTTGTTTGCGCAGCGTCCGCCATCGAAGAAAACGTCAAAATAGCCCACCAACGCCTGGAAAATGAAATATGAGAGAGACGTCACAACCTGACACACAGTCAAAACCCGTTCAGCTCAGAGGCAATCGGCAAAAGCAATAAAAATAAGGAGATGGAGGAACATTACAAAGAGCCTCCTTCACTTACGCAGTCTCACCAACATTCACCAGTGTTTCCTCAAATGAGACTTGAGAACAGAATCTCCGAACAGTAATCAGCACTCTAAAGCATTAGCTCCTAGAGTTGTCTTCAGTTCTGCAGTTATACTTGCATTTACTAAAACACTTAAATGTCTTAATTTTCTGAAGAACACATTTAAGAAAAATAAATGAAGAGAACACTGGTGAGTGAGCCCCAACGACTGCAGCTAACATTAGTGTTACCTCCAAACCCACAAGAAGAACTTTAACCTCCAAACACACATCCAGCAGCACGGCTCTGCATCCAGAAACATTCAGAGCATAATTCAGCGCAGTCAGCAGTTACACCGCCCATAAACCAACATCTAAAATAAGGCTAAACGCACCTCCGCGGGGCACGAGCGGCACTTTGGAGGACACGTGAAAAACACACAGCCGACTAATTCATCTTTTAAAGACCTGCATCCCGACTGCAGTGTGGATTAGGGAAATTACACGGGAACAAAAGGTGTCACATGTACAGCACAAGAGAGTGAAAAATCATTCAAAAATGGTGTTACTCTTTTTTACAATATTCACTATTCCATGCAATGTCACTACTGAACTATTTAATGCACTGCATCATTTTGTTTACAGCCAGTTGTGCGTGTGTATGTATAGCATGTCTTGAACACTGTTTTTATATTTTATATATTTATATTCATCATTCATCATATAACTATTCATATGATACAACGTTACGCACCATTATATACATATGTATAATAACATGATGCATGTTTATAGCCGTTATAAGATTTTGTGTATATACAGTATATATGGCACATAATGTATATTATATACATAATTATACTATACTGTACTATATATACATATATACATAATTCATCATTAATGATCCTGATATTCCTAGTACGCATCACCTTCCTTCCTTAAAAGTGTTTGTGATTGTTGTTGTTAAGGGAGGGAGGCCAGACAAAGGGATTTTCTCCTGCCGTGTACCTGCCCCCTGTGAGAGAACAGCGACTCTATCAATCTCAGCAACGTACTCACACTGGCAATGATGCAGAACTAATAGCTTTTAATCCTGACACAGCTGACAACACCAGCACTGGCTTTCTCTCACAAAGAGCGCAATCAATGTGAGGGGGGTGAGGGAGGAGGAGAGAGAGAGAGAGAGAGAGAGAGGGAGAGAGAGAGAGAGAGAGAGAGAGAGAGGGAGAGATGGAGAGGAGAGGAGAGATGGAGAGACAGATGGAGAGGAGAGGAGAGAGGAGAGAAGAGGGAGAAAGAGAGAGGGAG
>JAVGVS010000279.1:430890-471602 GCA_032718565.1 Distichodus sexfasciatus
CTGATCTAGAAATCTAGTTCTGATGTAAAGACCTGGAGCTGGAGCCAGAACATCACCATTATGGTATAATCCAGGGGTTTTCAACTGGTGCTGTCCCAATGAAATGATGAAAAACAAATAAAATAATTATTAAAAAGTGATTTGGGTAGTGAAACAGGACTGCATGTTACGGACCACCTGCATTGCCACCGGCGGTTGAAAACCCCACAACATCATCAATTATTAATTTCAACAATAAACTGGCAGTAACCTCGAGAGGAACCGAGACTCGGAAGAGCATCTGATATGTGTGAAAGAGACTGTGAGGAAAAGAGTGAAAATACAGGAGGGAGTCTGGGAGCTGGATGAAGAGTAGGGATGTGAGTGAGTTACAGACTAGGAAAGAGAAAGAGTTAGAATGTGTGTTAGAAAAAGAAAGAGAGAGAGAGAATAAGAGTGAAAAAGAGGTGAAGAGGGAGGGAGGGAGGGAGAGTGTGCACAGATGTGTGTGTGTGTGTGAGTAAGAAAGAAATGAAGAATGAAGAGGAAGGGAAGATGCAACAAGGGAGACAGAGAGAGAGAGAGAGAGAGAGAGAGAGAGAGAGAGCATACAAATACAAGTGTGAGTGAGAGACAGAGAGAAAGAGAGAGTGAAGAAGACAAAAGGAAAGGATAAGAGGATAAGAGGGAGTGTGTGTGTGTGTGTGTGTGTTGGCATGAGGTACAGAGAAAGTGTGTGTGGGAGAAAGAGAGTGATGAATAAAAGGATGGAGGGTGTGTGTGTGTGTGTGAGAGTGGGTGAGTGTGAACGTGGTGGAGGAGAGCGGGCGTTATTTGTCTGTGTGGTGAAGGAGGAAGAGGAGGAGGAGGAGGAGGAGCGCGAGGTTGCGCTGTTCATTTAATGCAAGGTTAGGCAGCCTGATGTGATGAATGGAGTGTCGGAGGAGGAATAAAAGCGTGCGCTCCATCACCATGCCGACGCAGAGCCGGACTCAACCCGGGACGCCTCCGTAATCCACACTTAACACCCCCCTACACAAAACACACACACACACCACAGCCCTGTCCCCTCTCACTGGAACACACACACACACACACACACACAGCACGGCCCTGTCCCCTCTCACTGGAACACACACACCACGGCCCTGTCCCCTCTCACTGGAACACACACACACACACACACACCACGGCCCTGTCCCCTCTCACTGGAACACACACACACACACACAGCACGGCCCTGTCCCCTCTCACTGGAACACACACACACACACACACCACAGCCATCTCACAGAGAAGAGGAGGAGAGGAGGTGAGACTGAAAGGAGACAGGGTGAGAAGAAGACAAGGAGGACAGGACAGGGGACAGGAAGAGGAGCAGAGAAAGAGCTGAGATGAAGAGGAGGAGAAGAGAAGGAGGATAAGAGACAAAAAAGAGAAGAGACCCAGAGACAACAAGATGAGGAAGAATACACAGGGCTAGGGTTAGGAGAAGGGAGATGTGGAGACAAGCTGTGGAGGATAAGAGGAGGAGACAAGCAAACAATGGGAAGAGGAGACAAAGAAGAGAGAAGGACATGAAAGTAGGATGAGAGACAAGCAGGGAGAAGAGGAGGTGAGGAGAAGGAGGGGAGGAGGAGGAGAAAAAGAGAGGAGAAGAGGAAGAGAGGAGACAGTGAGGAGAGAAGAAGTAAGAGACAGGGAGGAGACGAGGAGGAGGAACAAGGGGGAATGGACATGAGGAGGAGACAAGAAGAAGGGCAGATGAGCAGTTGCATGTATACCGGGGCAGTGTGTGTGTGTGTGCAGCATGGTGAGGAGTAGTAATGCAGTATTGATTAGTCCATAAAGGCCAGTGAGAGTAGACTGACCAGCACAGTGTCCAGCACAACACACTACACACCCGTGTAAGACTACTGCGTTTGACACACACACACACGCACACGCACACACACACGCACACACGCAGACACTCATTCTCAGTCTCAGCAGCTAATGGAGGTTGTCAGGTGTGGAGATTAATTAGGGCGGGGAGACGGATGAGGCGCCTGATTGGCTGAGATGGGTCAGGTGGCTCAGACACCTGCATGATTGATAGACACACTCCTACTCCTCCTCCTCCTCCTCACAGGTGAAGGTAATGGCACACGGCCACTTTCTCCACACACACACACACAGATTAAAGAGAGGAAGAGACGGAGTGGCTGTGAGTAGTATTGGTGCTGTATCTTGTGCTGGTGAAAATCTGTGTGTGTGTGAGAGAGAGAAATACAGTGAAAGAAGAGAGTGTGTCAGTGTAACATGAGTAACTGTGTGAGAGAGAGATACAGAACAAGTTTGTGTGTGTGTGTGTGTGTGTTGTACTTACAGTGCACTGTGTATTGGCTGTTATCTTCAGGGTAAAGTCTGCAGTAAACTCCAGCTCAGAGACGCTCACAGTGTTACAGTCCAACGTCTAGAGAACACACACACCATTAATCAGAAGATAAACATAAAATAAAGAAAATGTAAATAATAAATGTAATAAATGTAAATAAATGTACTAATAAGAAACTGAGTAGGGATGCACGTTAATATCAGAATCATATCGGAACTGGACAATAATTGCTTTTTGTTAAGTCATCATCAGATTTGCCTGATATTTCCAGTCCATATATGTGACCCTCCACGGCAAAACCAGTAGCTTGTCACAAATTTCCAAAATTGAGTTATTATGTTAAATATAAATCAAGCTTCAAAACGATACCTATATGGAATGAATGTGACAACATATGACTGAGATATCAACATTCAAAGGAGTCGGGTTTCTCCTGTCACGCCAAGTGAGAAACGGAGAAATCTGCCGTCGAAGTTGACTATCGCCGTAGCACTCACAGACGCTTGGTGCGGTCGCTGCATTCACAGCCACACGGATAGCCTACCTGCGTTAGGTTAACTGAACTCCGGAGACGAAGATGGATTCCGGAGAAATATCTTCACGCTAGTCAACCAGTGGATTTAGCGTAAATATTGAAGTAGAGCGGTCAAAACACAAACTTTTAACATTCTGCTGGAATTGAATTCCTCGCTTCAAGAAAGTCACGTTTTTAGGATGGAAAGGGTACGTTTTTCAGCCAAATTTATTCACAACAGTACAGTATAGACCTTCCACTGTTTCAAAACACTAAAAACAAAAAATCCAACATTTCACCCCACGCAACATAAACGCTCGTTTTTCTCGGAAACCTCTGTTGCGACAAGCGACTGGTTTTGCCGTGGAGGGTCACACTTGATGACACAATTATTTTTGCGTAGGAAAGGTGGCGTTTGTGCCAGACATGTCCAAGTCCGAGGTGTTTGCTTCACTTAGTGAATGTGAGCTCACACATGGGCTGTGTCCCGCGCTGCATACTAACTGCACTTAACAGTATGGTAGGTAAGGTGCTCTAATCATACTTTTCTATGTGGTAGTATGCATCTCAGAAAATAGCCGGGATTGTAGCTTAACGGCTCTCTACTCACTAGGTAGTGCACATGGAGGGTCACATGCGCCCTATTTGACTTGGTACACTACACAGGGCGGGAAGTGACTTATTCTTAAAATGTTGTGCACTACGCTGGAAATGCTGTGCCCTCACTCCACTCTGCCTTCACACTAACTTGACTTAGCGCTGTGTTAGAAATGTCAGAACCATGGTGTTATTTTTGTGCCAAAATTCTGAGCGTGCAGTGGAACTTTGGTGATCAAAATCTCTCGTCTTTACGCGCTCAATTCTGCAGAAACACACGTGAAAATATAGGATATCGGCATCGGGCAATAATTCCCATACCGTACAACCCTAATACTGAGGAACCGAAGTGCGCCATGTTGAGAAGTGTAACCTCACATCTGTCTTTTAATAAAGCTTGATTACGAGTGCTGGTGAGCCGAGCCGCATGCCGCTGCTGCTGGAGATGATCAGGTTAGATATCAGCGTAGCTCAGTGGGGACGAGATGATGGAGGTGCGGTGCGAGTGTCACACGTGTAGCTCTGATATTATCACCAAACTCATTTATCACACATCACACTCCTGCTCACATCACCACACACTCACACTGCACAACGTCTCCCCGCGTTCTCACCTGGTGACATTTCAGGTACCACTTTACAATAAGACAAGGGCTGGTGGTGGTCTAGTGGTTACCATGCTCGCGGTGGACCAAGAGGTTGTGGGTTCAAATCCCTACGTCCAGCACTACCACCACTGGGCTCCTGGGCCTGACCCTTAACCCCAAGTTGCTGCAGGGAGACTGTCTCTGAATTTATGGAAATGGAAGTCACTCTGGATTTTTGTGGACGAAACCTTCACTTCATCCTCTCCATGCCCACCTGAATGACCGTAGGTTCTGATATGACCACATCAGGACTGACCACCTCCACCACTGCCTCGGGAATCACTGCCTTCTTCATGCACTCCATCTTGAAGCCATACACGTCGTCCCAGAATGCAATGCGTTGCCGGTGTTTCTCCGTGTCGCCCACTGCAGCCAGGCTGATAGTGCAGCGCTCAGGGTAAACTGGGGAAAACACAATCATCGAGTTCAACTCTTTATTTCATTATATAAGTACAACATGTAATGAAACATAACATGAGAACACTCCGAAAACTGAGCATTATTAACATTAACAGATTAAGTTTAAGAAATTCAGAGACAATGCTAATTAAAAGAGGCTTAAACTTGCACCCATAAGTTCTGGGGATAGGCTCCGGTGCCCAGTTGGGATTGAGCGGTTCGGATAATGAATGAATGAATTTAAATAAAGTTATTATTAAACAGATTAAGTCAGGGCAGTTGGTAGTGTAGCAGTTAGGGAGTTGGAGTTGATCGGAGGCCTGCCAGTTCAAGACCCAGACCTGTAACGGTCGCACTGAGGTACTCATGAGCAAGGCAGCAAGGTGCCCAAGCATTTTCGATGAATTGCCCAGCCCTACCAGGTGGCCTTGAACGCTCTGCATGTCATACACAAACTTAGGCAGCAGACAGCAGTGAGCAGTAAAGCAGCAGCATCTGAAACTTGATTTTCTGCACAAAGAAAAGCAAACACTGTTTCTTCAGCCATTTGTTATTTGAATGTGTAATAATGAGGAAATCTCTCATGTAAAGGCATGTCACATGACCAGATTCCAATTACCTAAGCAACCAATCAGCTCCCTCCATTACACTCGCAATTCTACCGACAGCAAACATCTCTCTGCTTAAGCTGCAACACGCTGCTGGCCACAAAAGAAATATGAATTCAGCTGATGGTGATAATCGTAAAAGTTGGGAGCGCATTCATCAGTTTTAATGTCTTTTTATGGTTAGTAATAAGAATATCGCTCAAAGCCACACAGAGTCCTGCTGAGGAGCTACAGGAGACACACACACACACACACACACAAATGGCAGAGTCACCAACACCACCACATTTACACACACAGCTAATGAAGTCCAGACTTACACACACTCGTACTTTTATATCTGTGTGAGGTCTTAAAACCCCCACATATAAAGCACACCGCTGAGCAAATGTTGTTTGCTAACTGTTCTACTGAACAGTTTACAGTGCTTTCTTCATTTCTACAATTGTATCCTGTAGTGTGTAAATGTCTTTCTTAAGAATAAAGTAAAGCAAATACTTGCATCAGCAACACAATACTGGTGAATCATGTCTAACGTTGCTTTTCCACTTTGGCTTGTTCCAACTTGAGATTCTCTTTCATGGAAATGTCTTGCTGGTTCTCATTATGACTTATTTACAGGTTTATCTAGCATCATGGGGACATTTGGACAACTTAATGGCACACACACACACACACACAAACACACACATAGAGAGCCCAGGGCCAAAACCAGATGAGTATAATATCAGAAATGAGAACATTAACTCCCACACAAGTGTAATGTGAGGAGAGTGTGGACTGCAGGCTGGATGTGGTGCTGGAGCAGAGCAGGCCGATATCACCTGCATAATACTGTGATAAAACACCATGAGCTCTACTGGAGGTGTGACTTTTCCTCTAGATTTTTATTGCTTTAGTTTTAGCCTTTTTAATTAATAACAATTGTGCAGTTACTAGTGCAACGGTTAGGGAGTTGAAAACAACCGGCATACAGTCCAGCTGACGTGTGCAGTACCCGGGCAGCAGTGCTTATACACAGTACCCTGCTGTACCACCCAGGACACGAACCAGTGACCTACCAATCACAGGGTCAACTCCCTAACCCTACCCTACCAGGTGTCTCTTAATAAAATCATATCGGAATCGGTGGATAAATGCTTTTTTAAAGTCATCGACATCAAACCGACACCTGGATTTGCCAGATATTTCCAGCCGATTTGTGACCCTCCACGGCAAAACCAGTCGCTTGACACAACGGAGGTTTCCAAGAAAAACGAGCGTTTACGTTGCGTGGGGTAAAATGTTGGATTTTTAGTTTTTAGTGTTTTGAAACAGTGGAAGGTCTATACTGTACTATTGTGAATAAATTACGCTGAAAAACTTACCCTTTCCATCCTAAAAACCTGACTTTCTTGAGGTGAGGAATTCAATTCCAGCAGAATGTTAAAAGTTTCTGTCTTGACCGCTCTACTTCACTCACGCTGTGAGTGCTACGGCGATAGTCAACTTCAAAGGCAGATTTCTCCGTTTCTCACTTGGCGTGACAGAAAAAACCCAACTCCTTTGAATGTTGATATCTCAGTCATATGTCGTCCCATTCATTCCATATAGGTATCGTTTTGAAGCTGATTTATGCCCTTTCATGAAAACATAACTCCATTTTGAAAATTTGCGACAAGCGACTGGTTTTGCCGCGGAGGGTCACATATTTGATGATGCATTTACTGTACGTGGGAAACGTAGCGCTTATGCCAGGCATGTCCAAAGTGGAGTGGAATGGATTTTATACCCGCGCCTTCCGTCTTAAAATTAATGCTGTTATTTTGTGTGCTCTTATCATGCAGTAGTATTATCTATGTGGTAGTACGCACCTCAGGAAATAGCCGGTGTTGTAACGGCTCTCTACGCGCTAGGTAGTGCACATGGAGTGTCACATGCACCCTATTTGACAAAGGGCGGGAAGTGACTTTTTCTTAAGATGTTGTTCTACTTTCACGCTCGCTTGACTTGGCACTGTGTTAGAAATGTCAGAAGCATGGCATTAATTTCATGCCAAAACTGAGTGGTGGAGCAGTGGAACACTATCTTTACTCTGCATGCGCTCACTCACCTTCCTAATTTATCAGCACTGGTATCAATACCGGTAGATATAAGCACGTAAATATTGGATACCAGCATCAACTAATAATTCCTATATCATGCTTCCCTAAAAATACTAACTGCCCTTTAACAAAAAGATAACAATAAAAGTACTTTAATATACAGTAAATTACAAAAGAAAGTCAATGCTGTCTTGTTAAAATAGGACTGACGTTCTTCTAGTGGTGAGCACATGAACCTGAGAGACAGATCAATACCAGATGAATAAAAACTTTAATTACTGATACTGCTCTCAAACATCCTGCACCAGACCAGCTCTACTGTTAGTAGATTAAATGTTAGTAAATTAAATAATTAATTATGGATGTGACTGAAATAGAGTATGTGGAATATTTTATATATGCCATAACGCCCAGCTCAAACCGCACACACACACACACACACACACACACACACTTCATTCCTCTGTGATCAATGCTGCCGTGAATGAGTGTGTGTGAGTTGTGATTGGCCGGGAGATGGGACTGTCCCAAACCAGCGGGGAGAGAGAGATGGCGGGAGAGAAGGAGGGGTGGGGTGAGTGAGAGGGTGGGGCCAGGAGGGGCTCGCGCCCAAGATTCATAGCTTTGACATCTGTGTCCTTCTCGACTGGGTGCTCATGGGCCGTTTGTCAGCTCTACACCCCAACCACCCCCCCCCCACACACACACACACGCAGCGTCACACTCGGCAGTGGAGAGGATCTGCTCTGGGTGGAGGAGGTGGGGGGAGAAACCCTTCAGCAGAGCGGAGCGAGGGACGTGAACGGATGAAAAGACGGAGGTTAATGAGCGGTGGGAGGAGAGGGAGACGAGCAGGGAGGAGGTGGGGGTTTTAGGGTCCGATGTGAAGTGTGTGTAAACTCCTCTCAAACAGCCAGGTAATGCAGAAACTAGGGCTTGGTGACATTATGAATCAATATCACATTTAATTAAACATTCTACCTCGAATGCGGTTAATGAACGATTATCTGATGTTGGAGTTCTTTCTTTGTTTTTTGTCCTCATAGTTCACAGGGTTTGTCCTCATAAATCTGTACAACTATTAAAGCTGGACTATTTTGACTAATGAAAGAGTGCATATCTTTGTAATTTTAAAATAACTGAAGGAAACACACACAGGTGTAGTGTCAGACTGGCCGGGGCGGAGTCACAACGCAACACACACATGTATATTCTATGGGGACTTTACATCAACACACACTGGAGAATGTAGCAACAGAATTTAAAAAATCATTGTCATGATTATTACCAAGATTACATCAAGTACAGGTTCTGAATGTAAGTTTTCAATCATTTTATTTAATTTATTTAATTGTCCAGCCCTAAGAGAACACCCCCAACACACACACACACACACTCCTCTCACCTGAGCCTCCTTCTGCAAGGTACCGGTCCCTAGCGTAGAGAACAGAATCCAACATGGACTCAAACAGCAGGAAGTAGCCCTGTTAACACACACACACACAATACACACGTCATGAATTACACACTTTAATACAATCTCACCAGCATATTTAATTAACTTACTTACTAGCGTGCACACTTTTATTAGGAGTCCAAACACATTCAACAACATTATTATTTATAACAATATCATTTTAATATAATTAATATAACATTATTATTAAATAAAGCAAACTGTGCATCCTAAACCATAACTCCTAGAGACCGCAAATTAACTATGTGGATTTATTTAAATTTTATCCTTGATTTTACTCCCTCATTACATTTTATACACATCCACACACACACACGCTGCAGCGCTGTTGAGCCCCGGTTCCGCTTTTCCACTGAAAGAACTTTGGTGCCGGAACCAAGAACCTGCGATGTCATGAGAGGCGGGACGAGTAAATGTCAGGCAAGTTTATGTGGAGAAATCTGGAGACGTGTGGGCTTCTTTGCAGGAACTTCAACAGAGTGGTTATTTGTGATTGTGAACACAGCACAGAACACAGTGCACCACAACCACGCCAGCTGTGCATTCGACCCATCCGTGAAGGAGCAGTGGGCAGCATTTTTGGCAGCACCCGGAGAGCAGTGCCTTGCTCATGAGTACCTCAGTGGTACCTTTACTGGTTAGTTGTTAATTTTGGGGCGTTTCACAAGGTCTTGTGGCCACACATTTAAGGTCATTAGTAAATTCAATTCTGAATGTAACAGTGAAAGTTGGTGAACATTTACTACGAACGGGAACCAAACCCTTTCACACAGCCAGCGTTTTTATTCCTCCAACACCAGACGCTCACTCCCTACTTTACCTCTCGCCAGGTTTCTATTAACAGCACGACGGCTAACGTTAGAGTGCATATTAAGGTTTGCTGTGTTCTCTCTGTGTCTCTGAAACTCCTGGTGTGCACTGCAGGACAATAAATCCCCCTCTCCATTCTCTCACTGCCTTTATCTGTAGGCTAAAAAGAGCCACAACTCATCAGTCACTCCCCCTCCCCTTTAAAACACACTCACACACACACTTCGCAGTGACGGTCAGGCCGCACAGATAAGGCCACTAATGACCCCCCCTCACGAGGATACGCTCACCACCCCGGGCTTGGTGAGGGGGGGTATTAGGGGAAGGAGGGAGGCGCTTTGCAAATTTATGGCCAGCACTCCTGTCCCCTGTGTGAACTGCAGCCACGTATGTGGTGCTACGCTACAGCCGGGCGATACCACCTCAAATCGATATCACGATGAATTAAAATTTGACCTCGAATAGCATTAATGTACAATTATTTACATTGGGCGTTTTTGTTTGCTTTCTGCCCGCAGTGGTTTGTACTGTATGTACAGTATGTTCAACTACTAAAGCTGGGACATTCTGTTCTAATCCATTAAAATTAAACTGAATTAAAGAGAGTGATTATTTGTCATTGTGAACACACCACACAGTGCACCACAACCAGGCGCGAGCTCTGCATGTGACCCGTCCGTGAAGCAGCAGTGGGCAGCTGACACGAGCAGCGTTCTTGGGGACGGTACCTTGCTCATGAGTAACTCAGTGGCACCTTCACCGATCTGTGACCTTCTGATTACATGACACTACCAACTGCCCCAACGTAAAGGTGTAAGAGCGATGTTGAGTGCTTGAATTGCAGGCAACTGGACTTCTTTTCAGAATTCTTGAGGACATTTCACCACTCGTCCAAAAACGAGGTTCAGTTGCATTCAGTTCAAGCACTCAAGATTACCATGTCATGAACGACTGAAAACCTAAACAGACATTAAGAAAGTGCATATCTTTGTGACAGAATTTGGCTTTTAAAAGTATTAACAGAATGTTTTAAATAACTGAAATAATCATCATGGACAAAATTACATCAATTATGGCTTCTGAATGTTGATTATTTTTGGATTAATTGCCCAACCTTACTGCTCCAGCGTTATTTTCAGGTGTGTTATGGGACAGAATGTGAGCGGCATGATGCCTGCCTCGTTGTGTGCGCGGGCACAACGGGCCCAAATGTAGGGGGTCTGATGCACCACTCGTACCACCCAGCACCACGTCCTTGCTCAGGCTGACTCGAAGTCGCTCTTTAACAGACTTAGCACGGGACTGATGGCTAAGCCTCTCCAGCGTGTAATTTAGAACCCAATTTCACAGGCGGCTGCCTCTGCGGAGACGGGGGGAGAGAGAAAGAGAGATGGAGAGATAGAGAGAGGGAGAGAAGCTTCCAGAGCAAGGCGTCGTCAGGATGAGCCTCGAAGGCCCCGTCGCTCTCACCGTCTCTCCATTAAGTATTAATTACTAAAACAAGGCAGCGTCCCCACCTGGCTCGGCTGCAGGGGGAGAACACACTCGCTGGAGCAGAAACAATCAGGAGCAATACAATCATCACAAATACTGATGACTCAACTCACATCATCCACACACGCACACACACACACACACTTTTATATCTCTGTGGGATGTGGGGTAATTAATATTCTATTTATCTCTTAATTCTTTTTAATCAATATGCAGAGCTGGGAAGCAGAGATGTACAAATACTTTGTTACTTAATAGTATTGATACTACTGTTTAATTATGTTGTATCATTGTATTATAACACTATGGCTGTTCGTTATTAATATGTAACTCATATGCAGTGGAATGTAATAAAGTACTAATACACTGCTGTACTTGTGTGGAATTTGAGCATCGGTACTTTCACATTTTTGCTGTTTAGTATTTGCTGTATTTCTTATTTTTACTTTTCCTGACCTCTTCTTTTAACCCATCCGTGAAGGAGCAGTGGGCGTGACGTGGGCGGCTGATAAGGAGCTAGTTTAGATTTTATAGTTTATTTATGTATATTCTACGTGTCTGGAGTCACATATGTGACCCTCCACGGCAAAACCAGTCGCTTGTCGTGAATTTTCAATTGAGTTATTATGTTTTCATGAAGGGGCATAAGCTTCAAAACGATACCTATATGGAATGAATGGGACGACATATGACTGAGATATCAACATTCAAAGGAGTCGGGTTTCTCCTGTCACGCCAAGTGAGAAACGGAGAAATCTGCCGTCGAAGTTGACTATCGCCGTAGCACTCACAGACGCTTGGTGCGGTCGCGGCTACGTTTGCATTTACGCTAGCCTACGCTGCATTCACATAAACATAAACGCTCGTTTTTCTCTGAAACCTCTGTTACGACAAGCGACTGGTTTTGCTGGTTGTCTCGGCTCTACGTATGCGGGTATATAGCTGAGACGATGATAAAGTTTACCTGAGAATAGTGTGTGTCCTTTTGCTGATTTATACACTGTAAATCCTGTAGTAGCCTATATATACAGTACAGTAATATATCCAGTATATATATATATATAGTGAGTGATTATTTGTCATTGTGAACACACCACAGCACAGCACACAGTGCACCACTATATACATATATATATATATATATGAGTTTTCTGTTGTAATGTCACACTGTATAATTTTT
The DNA here is from genome assembly GCA_032718565.1 of Distichodus sexfasciatus. Classification (NCBI taxonomy): domain Eukaryota; kingdom Metazoa; phylum Chordata; class Actinopteri; order Characiformes; family Distichodontidae; genus Distichodus; species Distichodus sexfasciatus. Next base: position 443,057 of record JAVGVS010000279.1, read on the forward strand.
AATGAATTCAGAAATTCAGGAAAATGAATCTGAAGTACACCACCATACATAATAAATCTGAACCCGACATGTCCCTCATGCCAAAATAAATCTGAATAATCAGAGCTGAGCTCTACTGTACACTCAATATCAACTCATATGTAACTCATGAGAGCTCAGCTCTGCTGTACATTCAGTGGTGTTGATATTGCTGACAGAGCTGAGCTCTACTGTACACTCAATATCAACACCACTGAATGAAAGCTGCTAACGAAATGCTAATGATAATTAGACAGCAGCACTCATGCCCGTTAAATTAATTATCCCATTATCACACACACAGAGACCTAAAAACACACACACACACACACAGACCTAAAAACACACACACACACACACACACACACACACAGACCTAAACACACACACACACACACACTGATTTATTCATGGACTGTGTAAGATGATAAGCAATAACACACTGGTCTGGGTGTAATAATAAAGCATCCCATTAGAAGGTTTAGAACATTAAAGGTGCACTCTGCACTCACGCTAACAACGCTAAACAATGAATGAAAGTCAAAGGGAACAAGCTGTCCATGCTAATTATACTTGGCTTTAATTCAGCACACTGCATAATGTAGGGAAGGAGAATAAGAACAGGACTGGACAGAGTGAGTCACACACACACACACACACCAGCAGGAAGACGAGCTGGTCGACACCCAGTTTCCTGCTGAAGAGTGTGTTGCTGGTGCGACTGGGCTATGGGTGGCGGCCATGTTGGTTCTACAAACCCCTGGCATCAGCAATTACAGCACAACACCATCAGCTGTAATCCCCAGGGTTACACACACACACACACACACACACAAAACAATTATAAACGCTTCACTACACACTCCAGTGGGACTCGACAAGCATGCACACAGTGTAACCTTGGGGGTGTAGAAACTAACACACACTCACACACACCCACGTTTACTTCGGGGGACATTCCATGTTGAGATAATGTTGTTAATGTAACGTAGATAATAACAACACTGGACCATAACTCTGACCATCAGCTCAGTAACAAACATCAAGCCATTCTCACATCCCTTTAGAATTCAACTTACATTTTAATGGAGCGGTGGAGAAGGAAAAACGAGGAGAAGGAGGAGGAGGAAGAGGAAGATAGGAGGAAGAGAAAAGGAGAATGGGGAGAGGGGGAGGAAGACAGGAAGAAGAGGGGAAAGATAGGAAAAGGAAAGGGGGAGGAGAGAAGGAAGAGGAGGAGGAAAGGAGAAAGAGGAGAGGCAACAGAAAGGAAGAGAGGAGGAGGAAGAGGAGCAGGCGAGGAGAAGGAGGCAGACAGAAGGAGGAGGAAGAAGAGGACGAAAGGAGAGAAGGAGGAGGAAAAGAGGAGGAAGAGGAAGGGACTTAGAGGATAGGAGGAAGAGGGACAGTGGAAGACAGGAAGAGGAGGAGGAGGAAGAGGGATGTGGAAGACAAGAGGAGGAGGAGGGGGAGGAGGGATGGTGGAAGACAGGAGGAGGAGGAGGAGGGACGGTAGAAGACAGGAGGAGGAGGAGGAAGAGGGATGTGGAAGACAAGAGGAGGAGGAGGAGGAGGAGGGACGGTGGAAGACAGGAGGAGGAGGAGGAGGAGAGGGTGTGGAAGACAAGAGGAGGAGGAGGGGGAGGAGGGACGGTGGAAGACAGGAGGAGGAGGAGGAGGAGGAGAGGGTGTGATTAGCATATGAATAGAGAGGAAAGGTGTAGCGTTTAGAGAGCGCTGAGACGAGACGAGTGCAGTGTTTCCACTCTGGCGTTACGGGACACAATGGCTGCATGAGAGGTGCATTGTGGTCCGGTGGCACATGGGAAGCGCTGAGAGGGCAGGAAGCGAGGGAAGATAACGGAGAGAGAGAGAGAGAGAGAGAGAGAGAGAGAGAGAGAGAGAGAGCAGGAAACGAGTGAACAGCTCTGCTCTCCCCAAACACACCTCCTTCCTGCTCACTGTCAGCTGAAACACTGCGTGTGTGTGTTGAGTGTGTGTGTCTATGACAAGAACGTGAAGAAGAATGAATGCATAGTTTGGGCCGTGAATGTGTGTGTGTGTGTGTGTGTGTGTCTCATCTAGACTTATATTAAGTCTCAAAAGTAAAGCTGTAACTAACCAGTATTATCACAGCCAATTAGTTGCTCAATATTTGTCCTTGATTAATTGATTAGTTTTATTAAGATAAAGAAAAATACATGCATAAAAGATATGAAATAAAAATATCTGAAAAGTGTGTTTACATCTAGTTGTTTAATATTTCTAGTTAATCAATAATAGAATAATATTTTGATCATTTAAAGAGACCTGTAAGTCAGGATCATATAAGTCCCATTTAACACCTCTCATTTAAACTGGGTTTACTGGAAACAAAACACCACTCACATTAGTTGGGAGCAATTTTAATAATCAATTTAATCAATTAGTTGTTACAGTGGAAAGGGAACGTACTGTACGTTAAGTAAAAGAACAGAAAAGTTTAATCATATGATAAGTGTTTAGAGCCAAACACAGACTTACTGAGCCACACTAGTCACCATCTACATGGCATGTCCCCAACAGCAGACTGAAGTACACGTGTGTGTGTGTGTGTGTGTGACAGGACAGCAGTAATCAGGGAGGGTGTGAGTGATTACTGCTGTCCTCTCCTGAGGCAGGTAAGACTGCTATCTGCAGGTAATGAGGCCCAAGATGGCAATCTGTCATTAATTCAACAACACACTCGCTACACACACACACAAACACACTACACACACCACAACTTTCCTGAACAATTCAACTCAAACTTAAACCTAACCCTAACACAATCTAATCATAACCCCACACATCACTTCATTCTAACCTAGAATCCAACCCTAATCTTATACTAACCCTAATACCAAACCCCAACCCCAACACCGCTAATCTTCTCTTCAAAAAGTACCGACAACAATACTGTTACAGTACTGGACTGATAAGCAGTACCGGTAAGAGGAGTAGTACCGTTTAAACCTTAACCATCTCTACCGGGACGTGGATCATTTTGTGCTGGTCCACATAGAAAAATCAGAACACAATGTAATATTTTGAAAAACGCCTCCATCTGTGACTCACAGGTTAAATATTAGTGAGTGAGTGATTATTTGTCATTGTGAACACAGCACACAGTGCACCACAACCACATGACCTCTGCATTTGACCCATCCGTCAAGGAGCAGTGGGCAGCTAACACGGGCAGCACCTGGGGAGCAGTGCTTGGAGACGGTACCTTGATCATGAGTACCTCATTGATAACTTTACCGGTCCTTGGATTCGAACCGACAACCTTCTGATCACGGGGCAAACACCCTACCGTTACGCCACCAACTGCCCCAAATGCACTTTGTCCCCGTTCACGGAAAAAACTGTCCAAAATGAAACTGTTGTCCTTCTTCCCTCCTCCCTGTCTGTCTCCTCTCTCCCTCCCACTTCCTCTCGCTCCCCGTCTCTGGTTCTCTCCTGCTCGTCCCGCGCCGTTTGTTTTTCTGGGTGCTAAAGCTACAGATCAATTGTTTGAGTTATGAAATGACAGTTGAGCAGCTCCGAGCCGCCTCTCGCTGCCAGATTACACCTCGTCCCCCCCATCAACACCCTCGCTGATTTATGGATTATTATCCCCCTCTCCCTCCCTCTCTCTCTCTCCCTCTCGTCTGAAAGCAGGATAGCAGACCGCCTCGGAGAAACTTTTTTGCCTCCTGATGGAGTTCTTTGCAAAAACTTCCCCGAAGCCTCCGAACTGGAGAGTTATCATGAGTTTCTCCTCTGAGAGGAACAGCGGCTGCTCGCTTCATGAGCCATTCATCAGTCTCTCACCGTGATGGAGTCTGTCCTGAAGTCTGCTGACAAACTGACCGTCTTCTGGTACGGTCAGTTCCAGAATCATGAACAAAACCATTTGTTAAGTTCAATATGAACTCATTCAGTACAGGCCTCATGAGGACTCACTTCACACCATCTAATGTAATCACAAGTCTCACTGACATCAGAAGTGTTGCAGGATGATTACAAAACGACTGACACTAACAAGGAGCGGAGATTTACCTCAAATTTACACCACACATATCCAAAAGTGTGCACATAAGGATCACAAAGTTGCTGCTTACTTTCAAAGGACTTGATGGTTTCACATGTTTATATCTCGGTAAGTGCTTCCTCTGTGACTTAATAGCTGATCTTAATAACTTTCTGTTCAAGAATCTTTTTTTTGCCTCATTTTTCTGTATGATTTAATATGAAGTGACCTTGAGCTCAGTTCACATTATTAGGGGTCTAAGTGCTATTGAACCCTCTTGTAATTGTTGATTTATTATTATTATTATTATTATTATTATCATTATTATTATTTCTCTTACAAAACAGATTGTGCAGCCTGAACCGTAAGTCGCAGAAAGCTGAATTTTTAGTGCAAGTAGGAATGACATTATAGGGCAGCACTGTAGCAAACAGTGAAGAAAGAACACATTTTGACCTCTAGGAGCGCTATAAATGCTACATAAATTTATGCAGTCTAATTAACTAACTAATTATATAATGTTGCTATTTGAACAATAGGTGGCGCTATAAATGCTACAGAAATTTATGTGATGTCATAACAGCGTTTTGTTTGCTCATTTTGACTCACCGCCTCCTTTCTTCGAAGTTTACTGCCTCGGCTGCTTTTTGCAACTTTTGCTTTGACCCCGCTTGTTGCTGCTTGTGGCTATATTTATTATTATTATTATTATTATTATTATTATTATTATTATTATTATTACTATGTGTTCATCAGTTTTCTTTTTCTCACACTTTCTGCAACACAGCTATAAGCCATTAACAGTAAAATTATTAGATATTATTATGAGGTATTATTGTTATTATTAAACAAGTCATTCCTCTAACCACATGATTATGGAGGCGAACGTTTTTCCTGAACCACAATTTCCTGGTCACTTATGAGATGACTTATGAAGATGTTTAGCTTGAAGCAGTACTGCATGTGAGCCCCACTGCGGATGAGAGCAACTTGAGAAAACTTGGGCTGATTTTAGGAGGGATTGTGGTGTCCTCTAAAGAGCCTCTGGCACACCAGCTCGGGCTCCTGACCCATTTACACTGCGTCCCACTGCAGCCTGTAATAAAGGAGACGCTCTGTTCGGCCAGCAGCAGCTTCACAACGATTTTTCCAGCTGCGCCTAACAAAGAGGCGATCAATTCCACCCTACAAACATGTTAGGCCAGAGCAGAATAAAGTTAACGAATTCCACTCCCACTATCTCCTAAACGCAGAGAGACGATGCTAATCAGCCAAGAGGAAGATCATTATCGCTCGCTGGCACAAAGACAAAGCACGAGGGGCAGAAATGAAAAATGAAGGACACGCTCGCTCAGTCACTCATTCGCTCACGTTACAGTTATGGCCCAAATAAATCGGAAGATGATTCATGCCCCTCTAGCATCATTAACAGTAAAACTCAAAGAGGAACGGCTCCCCCTTTCTGCCCTCATTAATCACAAAAATTCCATATTTAATTTAAAGTAAAGGCGGAGCAATAGCCAAAACTAAAATGAGTGTCACGTCCTTTAACCCCATCTGTGTATGTCAGTGTAACCACACGTGTACACACACACACACGGACGGAGCAGGTGAGCACGGCTGAAAACAGGGCTGTGTGGAAATGGCTCCTCCTCTCTCTCACCATCCATCTGCTCTCTGCACTTGAATAAGAAGTGACAAGTTGCTACTAAAATTATTAACGTTCATGGACTTTGTGCCGTGCTGAATTTGGAGAGACATCGCTCATCATTCTGCAGCATGACGCATCACAATGTCACTTCTCCCCGTCACTGAGGGCGTAAAAAAGTGAGGGTCACCAGCCTAAAAATGCTGGGAAAACGTAGAGCAGACCTGGAGGAAGATGGACAGCAGCGAAGGATATAATCTCATAAACCCTTTAACTAAACCAACATGGAACAAACACACACACACACACACACTCCCTCATGTCTCAGCCAGAGCTTAATGATGTAATCCTGACACACAGGTGAGCGAAGAACAGACCGGTCAGTACTGCAGGTGAAGGAGAGGAAGCTCATCAGTCCGGTCAGAGCTGTGCAATATTATCCATATCTCATATCCTGATATGAATCAATTCATATTGCAAATACAATTTACTGGTGCATCTCAATAAATCAGAATTGGCAAGAAAGGTCTCAGGTTTTCATTAGTTATTTCAAAAAAGTAAATCTTCATATGTTCACTTTTTCCAAGCCTTTATACTGCTTCAGTATTTAAAAGCTCATGATCAAGTCTAGTATCTTAAATTTTTAGAATCTCTTTTAGATTTTGAGTAAATTGCTGTTGCTATCAGACACAATCGTCAACATTAAAACAAATATTTACACTTTACATGTCATAAGAATAGCACATATGAAGGGTTACCTTTTTAAGTTACATAACAAACAAATCGTTTTTCCATATTTACATTTTTTCTATACATAAGTATCTGCACAACACTACTAAAATCAAATAAGTCATTCTAATTTTTTGAAATGGTCTAACATTATAGTACATTCTCTGCAAATTCAATAAGTTAATAATGTTTTTAAATGACATACTCAAAATGAATATTTATGATTTCTGACATATGCTCACCGTCTGGCATCTTGAAGGAAAATAAGAATTTTTCAGCGTTTGATCTAAAGCTCATCACTGTGTGAAACGTACTTTAAGTTTAGTTTTATGATCCTCTAAATAAAGAGATGAAGCGGAGCATGAGAACTCACCATCCATTCTGAGATAATGACGTCCACCTTCTCCACTGGCAGCTCCACCTCCTCCATCCTGCCTTTAATCAGTGTGATGGTGTTGTCCAGCTGGTTCGACCTGCACAGCGAACACTCAGCCTCAGTCCCACTCGCAGAAACACAGCACCAACACACAATAACGCTGCGCTCAGCTGCAAATGGGAACTCGGAAATTCTGTTCTCAGAGTAGCAACAATGAAGAAATGTAAATGTGTCAGCACTAAATGAAAGCACTGTTACCCTTAAAGTTCAGGTTTTATTCACCATCACTCAGTGGCTCTGCCTCTTAATACGTAACTGTTAAAAACACAACTGAGAAAATACTTTGGAGAGAAAATCCTCGAGCAAGATTTATTACAAAACATAATGTGTTCAGATGGGAAATCCGTTCAGGACAAATCAGCGTGACTTTGGCCTGCGAGGCCCCTCGTTTAGGAGAACGAGTGTTAATTACAGTCATTTACCTCAACTGCAGTCTCCTCCAACACGGCTGCTCATCTATTCCAATTACACACACACACACACACGACAAACACACACTCAGCAGCAGAATCTCCTACAGAGCCTCCTCAGGTGACCTTTTATTCCAGCAAACAGCAGTGAACCCCGAGTATGTGTGTGTATGTGTGTGTGTGTGTGTGTGTGTGTGTGTGTGTGTGTGTGTGTGTGTGTGTGTGTGGAAGTTGAAATGATCATCTTCTTTTTCTTTTCTCTGAACAGCAGCTCCGTACATCAATCTCTCTAAACACTCCATTATCATGGCAGCTAATGTTAGTGGGGACAGAGGCATTATTCAGGGCCAGAGCGCGCATTTCTGTCCGGGCCGATCCTTATCTCCACCTCTTCACACTATCACACTCTCCCAGAGTCCTCCATCCCCCCACTCCAAACCCTCACGGAGGGGTCAAACACTCGCCCCATTACAGCAGCCCTCCTCACTACAGCCGCACGCCGAGGGAGAGAGAGAAAGGGGATCACTAGTGTTGAGAGATGCCGTCACACCGCCGTCTCCGTCCTCACTAGGGCTGGGTGATACCACCACAAATCAACATCACCGTCAACGGAACACTTCAGCTCGATGGCCATTCATCAGATTTGATTTAGTTTTAAACAATGATGAGCGTAATACCACAGCTGTAATGAGCTGTAATGCACTCTGACAAATAATAAATAAGAAGGTATGGATTAGGGTTGCACCGATCTGATACGGGGGATACCGCTCTGATAACAGCTGGATCAGGTATCGGTGGCATTGAGGGCGATCTATAGAGCTGATCAATCAAACTGTACGTTTATCTATGTTTGCTCAATGTGTTCTGCATGAGAAGTGTGACTGCGGTAAAGCTGGTTTATTGTTCACACTAATTCCTACATATTGATATGACGATGAGCAGAACAAGCAGCGCAACACACTACAAGCCCAAAAGCACATCACACCATTATACTGTTTAATTTCCTTAACAACACCAGCTCTCACTCACAATCTCTGTGTTCCTGATGCTTTTAGTGCCGCAGGATTAGGGAGCGTCACTAAATTACACCACTGTGTTTAAAGGAGTCATGTTTGAGATGTTATTTAAATAATAAATCATTTAGCATGTACATATGGCTGTGTAATTATTACATTGTTTTAGTAGAAAAACAGGATTTACGTCAAGAATTTCATTTAGCAGAACAGAATAATCTCAGTCTCCTCCTCACAGAGAAATACACAACTTAATTAAACACTGGTACTGGATCAGTACTCGACATCAGCACATTCCCAAAGCACAAGTATCGGTATCGGAACTGAAAAAGTTAGATCAGTGCATCTCTTGTATGGATGAGTATTGAACATTAATAAAGTCTATTTAACATCTTGCGAAGATGAGAGCAACTGCCATCTGCAGGAAATCTGTAAAGCAGGGCTGGGCGATACCACCTCAAACCAATATCACCAATAACTGAAGATTTTACATCTCATTTTGATTAGTTAGTTTTTTGCCTTCATAGTTTAATGATAACGTCTGTACCGTAAATATCATCAACTATTTGCGTTGGGGTATTTATTCTTATGAAAGAATGCGTATCTTTGTGATTTTTAACTCATACAGGTGTAGTGTGGGATGGAGCGGAGTCACAACACAGCACACACTAGTAAGGGGACACCACATCAACACACACTGGGGAAACTAGTAAGAGAAATATTTAAATAAGTGAAATATCCTCATAGCCGTGATAACATCGACTGTAGGCTCTGAACGTTGGTTTTGATTAATCTACGATTGATCGCCCAGCCCTCGTCCACACTCTTCTGTTCCGACAGACAAAACTGGACCACACGTTCAAGCAGAAAAACACATTACATGAGCATTTCCCAATGAGTTGTGTCTGTCTTTTCGATTAGACACGTTTTCCCTCCCTCACTCCATTCCCTTCCTCTCTGCAGGGTCCGGCCTGATGGAGGGTGTGTACAGAAGTGGCATACATTACACTAGACCCCTCAACTCTTAAACACTATCACTTACACCCACACACCCACACCCACACACACTCCAGCAGTGGACCAGTCAAGTGTAAAATTAAACTTTGTTCTCCATACATCCTGCTGTCCGCTCTCACCTCCGCAGTTTACATAATAACAACAGCAGCAATAATCACACACCTCCCTCATAACGGAGCCCCCACGCCGGGAATACATCATCACACACACACACTCGCACCGGAGACGGTGCCGGTTCAGGTGGATGGGAGTTCACATGCAGGGCACGGCCAGGCGAACGGCCACAACAGCGACAGCAGCATTTCAGAAGCAGCTAGAAGTCAGATGGAGCCCCAGGAGCATGCTGGGTAATGTGTAAGTCGGCACACAGGGCCAGGTAGGGTCGGGGATGACGTGAAGAAATGTGCTCTGGTGAACTTAGGGAAGCTAAAGCTCTTTGTGCTTAAATAAATTGATAAGTAAATAATTTTTAAAGCTGGATTTTTTATTTTCAAAGCTATTTATGATCGATGCTATTAATAACAGGTTATTACCACAGAATCGGCTTCATCTTTAAACAACACTAGGCTCGTCTTCATCAAGCACATGCGCTCTGCGTTTGAAGCATCTGTGTAGGAGCAGTGGAGCAGCTTTTTAGCAGGGGAGCAGTGCTTGGGGACAGTACCAGTACCCCAGTGGTACCTTTACCAGTTCCGGGACTTGAACCGACGACCTTCTGATCAGAGGATCCGTCAACTCCCTAACCGTTACCCTACCAACCGCCCCAAAAAGGCTACTACTTATGGCCCATCCACTCAAAAAGTTGGCAAAAATGCAGTAAAACTACTTTTCACAGACTGAGGTTCCTGCTTTAATGTGTATTATCATCATATAAAGTTTTATAAAATTGTATAAAGTAGGCCATGGCATTAGATCCAATTAAAAGTTCAAATCTAAGAACAATATTGAGCAAAGCTGGAATCATGAATAGTGAGTAATCTAAAATGATGAAGAACAGAAATGACTAAAATGTGACTGAAACTAAGAAGTATTTTCCTCTAAAACTAAAAGACTGAACGTAAAAGTAGCTGTGAAAGTGAACACTGGTGAGGAGGAGAGCGAGTCCTAACGACCACACCCGGGCAGCTGCCCTGCTGACTCACCTGACGATGTCCATGGCCTGGTAGATGATCTCTGATTGGTCGACGGCGATGACCCTCTTGGCGCCGGCGCGGGCGGCGAACATGGAGAGGATGGCGGTGCCGCAGCCCACGTCCAGCACCACCTGCAGACCGGGGTGAGAACAGCGCGTCACGTTTCCGGGTGCGTCCTCGTGGTCCTGCAGGTGAGCTGACGTTGCCCCTTCAGGTGTCTGTCACCCCGAGAGGGTCACCCTGCCTCCATGATCCTACACACTCCACGCCTCCAAACTACACTCCTCCTCCTCTCCCTCCACACAGCTCTCCCTCCTTTTCCCTCTCTTTTTGTGTGTTCATCACTCCTCTTCTCTCCTCCCATGTGTTTCTCCCGCTCATCCACTTAACCCACTTACTCATTCCTGTGTCACTCCTTCTCCACCTCTCTCTCTCTCTCTACCTCCCTCTATTCAGCTCATGTGCGTCTCTTCTCAGCTTTGCTCTCCATCTGTCTCTCTCTCTTTCATGTCTCACTCCTTTTCTCTGGAGTCACGTTTCTCTCTCTGTCTCTACCTCCTATTCGACATCTCGTGTCCTGTCTTTTTCCCCCTCCTCTTCTTTGTCTCTCTCATGTCTCACTGTTTTTCTCTGAATTCTCATGTAGCTCTTTTTCACTCCCTCCCTACATTTATCTCACTCTCATCCTCTTGCTGCGTCTTATTCCTCCCTCTTCCTCTTTCTCCTCAGCTCTGTCTCTCTCTCATTTATTTTCTCTGGTGTTGCATGTTTCTCTCTTTCTCATCCTTCTCTTTCCCTCACCTGTATCTTCTTGCTCACTCCTCCCCTCTGTCTTGGTCTTTCTTTCTCTCCTGTTCTCATGCATCTCTCTCCTTTCCTCTTCTTGCAGTGTGTATCTCTCTCATCCCCTTTGTCTCTCTCATGTCTAACCCTTTTTCTCTGGTGTTGTGTGTTTCTGTCTCTCTCAAACACGATCTCTGCTTTCACTTCTCTCCCTCCTCCCGTGTGTGCGTCGCTCCCTCACTCCCTCCAGCTGCAGCTGTTTAAAACTGATCTAACCTGTGTCAGCACGTAATGAATGGCTTCTATATGAGCTCCTGTGTATTACACTGACAGCCTGCCTGCCTGCCTGCCTGTGTGTGTGTGTGTGTGTATGGACCGTATTCCCCGTTATCAGTCCGCTGCAGTTGGCCAGGACCTCGTCCAAAAAATAAATAAAGAAAATGCAGCAGCTCATAATAAAGTGTCGGGGTGTGTGCAATCAGGAAGGGGCATCGCGATGGTTAACACACACACATAAGCAGCAGTAACACTCCGACACGGCGGGGCAGGGCGGATGGAGGGAGGGAGGGAGGGAGGGACCTGTCCCATCCCGGAAGCCCCCGGACAGGCCGCTCCGCACTCACCTTGTCCTTAAAGAGCTGTGGATTTCCGTAGAGGAAGTCTCTGTAGCTCTCGGTCCGCACTGTGTCCTGCAGGAGAGGAGGAGGAGAAGGAGGAAGAAGGAGAGAGCAGAGCGGTGAGGGATGACAGACTGACACTATTATATTTCCCATTAAGAAGACGGAACGCCGCTCCCGCTCCAAAAGAGTAATCGCTGAACAAATTCTAATCATTCAGCACCAAAATTTAATTCTTTCCAACAGCCTTCACCGCACTTCTGTCAGATGACTTTCCCTCTCTTTTTTACTCCCCCTTAAGCCAAGGACCAAGTAAGAAATCAAATTAACAGGCGTTAAGCAGCAGAAAGAGAATGGGGGGAAAGTGATTTTCAACAAGGCTCAGGGTTGCATGAGGCTCGCCGCTGAAAGGGAACGTGACTGCTAATGGTTTTCCAGAGGAAGAGGAGGAAGAGGAGGGAAGCGGGGGAAGGGGCGGGAATTGTTAGGCTAGGAATAAAAAAAATGAAAATGAAATTGACCCCGACACTTCCTGCATCGCCAGCAGAATCTAACCTAATTAACCCGCCAATCAAACCGAGCTCCGCCCCCTAGACGAGCCTGTGGAAGCAGGTACGAGCGTGAACGTGATCCTGACCCATGCTGACCCTTTAACGCCCTGAGCTGCAGCAGTCAAAACAAGCTCTACTCACTAACACGCTGAGTCTAAAAGGCAGCTCTGTACCGTCCCCGTAACTCAAGCTGAGTGACGTTCCTTCTTCTAGTTCTTTCACTGTTTCACTGTAATTTAAAATCACATTTACAACAAAGAGAGGTGAACAAAACATGTTCCGTGTTCCAGCGTGGGCCGTCATGTCGGTCTGCGGAATGTTAGTGGCCTCACATCAAATAGTCTGCTTGTGCTCTACATAAGGCTTGGACATGGAGTCCGGTCAGCTTTGCCCTAAAATGCTGCTTTTGTCCTTCACAAGGGGACGTTAAGAGTTTTATACTTTGAGTATGTTTTAGAGCCTGTACTTTACACTTTAACTTGAGTAAAGAAGTCGAGGGAATACTTCAATTTTTACTCTTTTTAAACACATGTAGCTGTACTTCTACTAGAGTGAAGAATGTGTGAACTTTGACTGACTCAACACACAACCACATCACACTCACTCTGCAACAAACATTTTAATCTGGAAACTAATATTTAATATTTCTCTAATATCTCTCCCCGACCCATTTTCCATACTTATCCAGACCTGGAATTTACTAAGATCTAATTTCACACTTTTCCACACTGCGTAGATATGTGACCCTCCACGGCAAAACCAGTCGCTTGTTGCAAATTTTCAAAATTGAGTTATTATGTTTTCATGAAGGGGCATAAATCAAGCTTCAAAACGATACCTATATGGAATGAATGGGGCGACATATGACTGAGATATCAACATTCAAAGGAGTCGGGTTTCTCCTGTCACGCCAAGTGAGAAACGGAGAAATCTGCCGTCGAAGTTGACTATCGCCATAGCACTCACAGACGCTTGGTGCGGTCGCGGCTACGTTTGCAGTTACGGTAGCCTCGTTTTTCTCGCAAACCTCCGTTGCGACAAGCGACTGGTTTTGCCGTGGAGGGTCACGTATATTTAAATTTTTACTCCAACATTTAAGTATATCAACTTAATCAGTTAACTTCTCATTTATTTGAATATGTCACTTCACTGCATGTTGTACTAGTGTAACTACGTAAGTGACAAATACGGACTCATCAAATCTCGCATCTGCAGGTTTAAGTATAATTATGGTGTTGAGTCACAGCAGAGACGTGTGTTTGGTACTGTACGTCATCAGGAGGGTTTCACGACCCTTTCATCCTGAATCCACTAAACGGAAGACAGTAACTCCTTATAAGGCGTGCGTATGGACGGAGGAGAGTGAGGGAAGAACGGCCTGATGTAAGAGCTGATGCTGCAGCGCTTAATCAACTGACGTCAGAGTGACCGCTGTAACCTGCCACGCCACTTTTTTAGGGGGGTGGGGTGGTGGGCGGGTCAGTAGTGGACGTGCGGCACGGCACCGCCTCCACCCGGCCCGCGGCTTGACAGAGTTTGGGCTCTGACGCAAATCTCAGCGCTGGCGTGAAGAAGAGCGCAGCGCCGACCAGCTTCACACGCACGTCCGGTTTTTACTGCAGTGTGTGATCCTGAAAATCCCCCCCTTCACGACGTCACACACACTCACACTGTCACTAGAGAGGTGCGCTGACCCTTACTAATGAAATCAAATCAAAACAGCGTATCAAGAGAGTTCTCAATCAGTAAATCAGTCATCATCCTCATTTAACCAGATAAACCAGGATCTCGTTCAGTAACGGCCAGGTGACGTGGGGGGAGCATGGTGCAACAGATTTCACAGAAGACGGAACACAGTCAGAGAGAGACAAAAATGAAACAGTATAACACTACCAAGCTGGTGGAAAAACTGGCTAAATTCATCTCTACATTTCACTGCATCTTATACTTGTATAACTACGTATGTGACGAATAAAGAATCTTGAAATCTTTTAAATCTTACGTTTGGATTTGCTGCAGTGTGATGATTACTGAAAGAGATTCTGGTTTATAGGGTGAAAGTGAAGGCAGCGCTCTAAAGAGAGAATCAGAATAAAGTTTTTTGTCGTTCTCACATGAAAGGATTTTGGAGATTTGGTGCAAGAACAAGTCAGATAAAGGACTTAAAACTGCACATGATAATAAAATAGAGAGCGAGCGGCTCCAACTTCATTACTGCGTCACCCATAAGTAAACCGGGCTGCTCGTGTCAAACTGGGACAAAGTTAAGAATTAAGAATCTCTTGCCATTTTACAAGTGAAACTGGATGCTTGGTGTTAGTGTGTGCGTGTGTGTGTGTGTAAATCCGTTTTGCCGTGTACTGACGTTTTAGGATTTTTTAGCTTTCAGGTTTGCATGGGACACACACACACCTTGAGCATCTCCTCGTGGATGCTGTAGTGTCCGTATGAGCTGAAATACGCCTCGTCCTCGTCTTCGGTCAGCGCAGCACACGAGGGCCCTCGGCCGGGGCCACAATTCAGCACCAGACCCTGCGCAAGCTCCCTACACACACACAGCAAACAACACGTAGAGGTCAGCAGGGCTCTAACACTCACACACACACACGTGAGCCTGCACGTGTCCCCGCATTCCCAACCTTAAGGTGCTGCAGTGGAATTTTACCCCGGCTCTAACTTGCCCCCCTCCTCCCCTCGCACCCCTCAGTGGTTTGCTGCAGAGGGTTCACACACCGGGGCTCGGCGCTGCCCCCCAGTGGCCACTCACTTCATTTAAGTGAATTTAAGTTGCAAGACGGAAGATCCAAAATCAAGACTCTTTATTTGTCTCAGACATAGTTACACCAGTACATGATGATTGATCATGTGAATACAGCACAGCACACAGTGTTACTGGATGTTCTTCAGCTCTACAGTTGTGTAACATTAATAATTCATCATTAGAACCTGCAAACATTTGGAGGGCACGTCATGTGTACAAATTTATCCAAAAACATTTGATTAGTTATTGATGAATGAGGTCCAATAAGAATAAAAACACCAATAGAATAAACAAAACCTGAAGGCTTGTATTTAACACTGTCTAGTTGTTATTTACTATTTCAGGCTTTAATGGTGCTGCTCTCAATTACCTCTCACGTTAAAGTGACACCTGCAGAACTGCTTTATAAAACTAGATCTTGTTTAACTAAATTTGAATTGGCTCGGAATTATAGTTACACTTCAAAGTCAATTCCACATTTTATTTTTTAGGAGCAGGCGTGGGTTTGGGGTTAAAACTCACTGTAGTTTGTGCATGTCCTGGATGGCGCGTGCCAGGGCCTCCTCCGAGCTGCGAGCCCGCTCCTCCGCCTGCAGCGCCCTCTGGAGGAGATCAGAGGACTGACCACTCGCTGTGGAGGAGGGCGATGTGTTCGCGTCCACTACAACCAGATCCTCCACGTCTGCAAAATCAGCACAACACACATCACAACTCATCCTGAGATGATTCTGTACATGCTGGCAATAAAGTCAACAGCAGGGGTGTGACAATACGTCGATCTACACTGATCAATTCAACGATTAACGGGCGCATAGCATCCAGAAACATCAAGCACACCTCATACATCTCATAATGTGTCTTTATATTGAATATGAGCTCTGTTTTAATATAAATAAAACACTAATAGGTGTTTTAAGAGTATGCGTACCTATCTGTAGCAGAGGGTCATCAGGCCGGACTGGTCTCATAAACTCATCACTGTTCCAGGGTAAACCATCAGCCGAAACAGCAGACAAACTCTCGCCACTGCACCTCTACAAAACCAACACATCCGCTTCATGCAGTCGCCCATGCTTGGTTTATTGCAACATGTGTAAATGCAGTTTTTCAACATTACATTAAAAACACAAGAGAGTCTGTTACTTTTTGCAAGTGAAATATGAAGATGAGGAGCATCAGTGCACATTACTGTACATTGGTGGAGTGAACTGATCCCTACCTCAGTTCTGATGTAGTTTATCAACTTGATGTATCCATAATCATCCAGCCCTGGTGAGCAAGTATGAAACAATAATCAGACAAACATCATTAAGCAAAATAATCAGAGTTGGAAAAGTCCTGCTTCAGAAAATCAAACAGCTGCCAGGATTTCCTCCTAACTCACATCTCCCGTGTCAACAACTCATTGACGGCACGTCACTTTTGCTTGGAATCACTCATGGAATACATTATAAAACACATGCACAGAGGAAGGCTTAATTCTACGTCAAGTTACTTCTGCATTATTTTTGGACAGCCCTCATATTAGCACCCCAAATAGAACTCCTGGCCCGGTTGAAATGAGCAGGCGAAAGGAGAAGATTCTAGGAGCAATTTTACTTTCTGAACCTGGACTTCTGAATCAACCGTAAGGGCTTTTAAATGTGTGTGTTTTGTACGTACTGTGCTTGGTGACCAGTCCAGGGATGTCCACGCCATGTTCAGACTGACAGTGTTGGAAAGTTTGTGAGACGGAAGAGAGACCCCTGCTCAAAAACGGCACAGACATTACTCAGCTCAGTCTGCATCAATAACATAATGAGATTGAGGATGAATACGTGCAGCTTGGCGCTGTGAGAGCAGCCGAGAACATCAGCAGCTGGAGATATAGTATGAGAGATACTGTTTTAATAACATTTAATGTACAAAAGTACATTAGAGTATGAGAATGGAAAGAAATTGCAACATCATGTAACTAAAATTTTCATTTTTTACTTCTAATTTAGAGTTTGTGTATATGAACATTGTGTATGAATATTTTAGTCATTTTGACCACCATTTCTAGGATTGAGTACTTGACTTTCAGTCCTGGTAAATCACATTTGCTTCACTTCAGAGTACAAATAAAGATGAAGTATATTCAATAGCCTGTTTTCCAAACTATAAAGACTAGGGTAAAGCACGTGTACAGTTTACTTTGAGATTGTGTAGTGGAATAAAAATATTGTCTTTGATTTTTTTAATTAATTCATTTAAGTGATTGATAACTTGTCATTGTAAACACCATAATGAAATGTGAGCTCTGCATTATGATCCATCCGTGAAGGAGCAGTGGAACCTCAGTGGTACCTTTACCGGTCCGGTACTAGAACCAGCAACCTTGTGGTCACGGGGCCAACTCCCTAACCGTTACACTGCCAACAGCCCCAAACCAGCTGCAGGTTGTTACGGGGTTAAATAGTGTTGTTTATTTGATCTATAAAGAAGGAAACGTAATTATTTATTTTACAGTAGAAAATATGAATCAGTTGGTGTTGACTCAATGTAGAAACACATTAAACGTTAATGTCTGTAATGTCTGTCATTAAATGCACACAGACATCAGCAGGACACCTGCACAGGTGTGTGTGTGTGTGTGTGTGTGTGTGTGTGTGTGTGTGTGTGTGTGTGTGTGTGTGTGAGTGTGTGTGTGTGTGTGTCTTACCTGTCACAGAAGAGGCAGGACACACGCACCTCTTCATCCTCCTCCATCTCCATCCACTCTTCATCATCACCGCTATCCGACAGCTCGGGAACATCATCACCACCACCACCTGCATTATACACACACAAGTCGTCATAACACCGATAAACTGCTATTAAACTCTTATGAAGCTGTTATTAAAGTGTTATTAAACTACGACGTGATGTCCCCCTTCCCTCCAACACGGTTAAACCGGGCAGCTCTCAGCGCGCCAGCTAAGCAGACAGTATCACACATCAAACATATAAAACACCATCGTAGTAAAAGCGAACAAATGCCGAGGCTTAAAACACACTATACAGCACGAGTTTAATAAAGACAAGAGTTTAATAAAGATAAATTCCTCATAATCTGTGTTCTCACGTGTAGCGCTGTGCTCCGCCATGCTGCCGCCTCACAACGACGCTGCTTCCGGTGCGGTAATAACGGCAGTTCCCACGTGCGGCCGCTAGATGTCGCCATTTCCACTCAACACGCACCTGTGCAGCGGGACACGCGACACTCACAGGTTTATGTTTAAGTCTAAGTTTATCTGAAGACCAGTGAAGTTCTGCTTTTGAAAGTGGTGTGGACATTAAAGCTGCCCTACATTACCTCAACATACAAAACACCATATCAAACATCATAACTATTTTACATACAGTATATAATAGCTATGCTATTTACAGAATCCATTCTGAACACGATGTGTTAATTAGTAAATTGTCTAATGTTAAATACGTCTACTGAGCGACAACGAGGCAGTTTAATAAAGATTTCTTAACTTTACTACGGCTATAGTGCACCTGGACATTTTTTTTCATACATCAACATTTATACTACTGGGTCAGTTGGTGGGGCAGTCACATAAAAATGTCAGTCACATTGGTGGTGTGTGTTTGAGAGACGGACCTCAAGTAGAGAACACTAGTTTTACACATTGTATGTCTAGACAATTTTTTTGAATATCGAAACATCCCTGAATGGATTTGCAATATAGCATTACTTCAGGTATAATATTTTTGTAAGTTTTTTTTTTGGCCAGTCTACGCTCTACACCCTCTTGCATTACAGGTGTTTTATAGGTATTTATAAAGGCTAGACACTGGGCCCTGAGTCCATGAAATTCATGGCTGGTAATGATGTTTCATTCTTATTCGTATGAGACAGTGACACCTGAAACTTAACAGTCCTCAAAATATTAAAAGAAACTTTCCCTGTGAAATGTGTAATTGACAACTAGAAATAAACATATGAGTAATTTGATAGGTGATTATAATTACTATGTTGTAAAACTGGAAAACTTGCACTGCGATCGCGGTGGCTGCCTCAGGTGTCAGCCATGTTGTCATAGTTGTTGCATAAATAAATACTGTCTGTTATCATGAAGAGAGCTCCACTTATATTTTCACCATTTTATTACCAAGCCGTTAGTGAAACCAGTTTGACTGCTGTAGTTCTCATTTTTGACACGAGGTGACACAGTGACAGTAACATGAGTGAAGGTTACAAACTGCTTATCTTGACTGCTTCAACATAACTCGAACATCACTTCACATTCTGATTTCCCTGATTAATGTAATTTTCATGATGTGTGTTTTATTTATCCAGTATCATGAAAGGAAAGAAGTGTCACACACTGATTAATATGCCTGACACTAATCATGACAATGGAAATGTGGATACTGATTTACTGTTTAATAACGTTCCAGAAGAGACCCAGATAATTCAGAAGTAATAGGCCGTTTAAAACAAGAAAAGATATGTAAAGATCTTAGCTGAGGTTTCATACAACAACACAGACAAATAACAGAAAAGTTAAGTTAATGTTTATTGATTTAAAATCATAAAAAAACACCACAATGACATGCACAAATATTGTACACACACACACAAACATAAATTACAATTTGCAAAAATAGCCCAGCCCTTTTTTAGAGTCTCGGGCCAGTGCAAAATGTAAAATCAGTAAACAGGTTGTGATGTGTGAACGGTGATTGTAAAGACATTCATTATAAAGCTGTCAAATCCTCTCTTAACAAGGCACCGAAAGAAAAGCACACTTTATTGTTTACAGAGAAAAATCGTATTATTTCTCTCCAACTTTTCCAAGTTTGTAAATGGCTTTGTTTTCCAGGATCTCCACCTTCTTCTCTCCAGGTACAAGCGTGTTGACCATCATAGCTCTGGCCACCATGGTGATGGGGATGGACAGGGCAGTGGGGAAGGCGTAAGAGAAAACGCCCAAAAACTTGCGGGCCACCCACTCGGCCGGACGGCTCTCCTCGCGGTTCACCAGCAGCACACTTAAACACACACACATAGACATACCAAGTAACTATTAACTCCAGCTGCAATAAACAACAGCACAGACAGCATGACACGGAAACATCAACTCCACATGGCAGGAGGAAAACCTGATTGAATATTTAGAAAGAAGGGTGATAAACATGAAAAGTAAAGGAACACTTCTGACCATCTGACCGGTGCTAAAAAGTTTGTTGTGAAAAAGGTAAACAGGAGAAATAAAGTTAACAGATTTAAAGAATGGAGCAGTTGGGCTTCACGTCTTCTCAACGAGCTGAACATTTTAACTCATGAGTAGTGGTTGAAAGGTGGGCAAAAAACAGACACCTCGGGCTTCTGGCTTTCAATTCTAATCCATTTACACTGATAAGAAGATGACAAATAATTACATACAAATTGTACAATATTTTACTGTGTGCAATGCAAAGTTGAAGTAACTTACGCAGGTCTGTAGATGGAGTAACGCTCAAAGCCCAGCTCTTCTACATCTGCTTCCACCTGCCCCTAAAAACACCAATAGCAGCATTCAGAAATCTCATTCAGATGGTGAAGCAGCTCCCATCATATATGATGAACATTAAGATCATTTATGGAATTGTTCCACAAGCTGGTGAAATAAGAAACAATTTGCCTCATTCAATAATATCTTGCTGAACGTCAGAATCTTGGTGACAACTGTGTAGTTGATCGGTTTTAAGAACAAATTTCCTGGTGAATGAGGCTCAGTGGCTCTGTATGAAAAGGTAACCCAGTAAAGTAAAATGCAGGGAGAACTGTGTGTCACCTTAGTTTTCAGGTACAAGAAGCTGCTGGATTTGTCTGCATTTTGAGAGGACTCCAGGTGGAAATGAGCGCAGCCTCCGGCCTTGGCGAGTTCGGCTGACTTCAGAACGTAGTCGTGATCGACGCGGATGAAGCCCTCCTGCAGAATGCAGCACCGTTTATTTAGAAAAAGGAGTTGTTCAGACGTCTACATTAAAAACATGCTACTAACAACGACCAAAATGACTTTAACATGCTCCCATGTGATCATATTAACGTTAGGAGTGTTTCATCACAAAACGAAAATTTATAAACTCAATGGACAATGAGTCGACACATCCTGCTATCACAAAGTCTGCTGTCTGCTTTCTATTCAACTCAATAAATATTCAATATGAGACAATTTCAAATCAACCCATTTAGCCTGTATTATGGCACTTAATTTTATATGTATGATGTGTGATGGATGGATCAACGCTATGGGCTCGTAGATCACTGAATTCATGTATCAACACAGATAAATATACCATTACACCCCTAGTTTGTATAGCTTTAAGCTGTTTGTGTAACAGAATTTAATTTGGGTGAACATTAATAGGAATTTCATACCACTCTCAAAATGTCAAGTATTATAGGTTTCTAGGCTAAAAGGTTAATATTACAGGTTAGTAAGTTATATACAAAAAAATTACATGAATGGAACAGAGCAAGGATGTCTAGCAGTATGTAATGCAACACTGAGCAATAATTAAGTAATAAACCTAATCAAACATTAACTTCATCAGAAACTCACAGTGCCTGCTTTTGCTCTGGTTGTTCCGAGACAGCAGTATCCAACATCATGTCCCTGGAAAACTGCAGCGTACTCATCAAGCTTCTCAAAATCAACCACTTCTTGGACCTTTTAAAAGAGTTAACCATCATCACAGTGCAAAAACACGCCTCACATTTGCTTGGTTATGATAATTGTTTCTCTATGACAACATGAGAGCTACATAATTACCACATTTTCGTAGGCTTTGTCTTCAAAAGTCAGTCTCCGCCGGCCGATGATGGTGATCTTGGAGAAAATATTGTGTTCCAGAAGAACTTTTAGCAGTTGCTTTCCTGTTTCTCCAGATGCACCCAGAATAAAGCAACTTTTATTCTTCTGCTTGAAGTTTTCCTCCATTGAAGCCAAATCCATCCTGTCGAACACAAAGTAACAGCAGATACTCACTGCAGGTGTGCCTGAGCCTGGGATCAAATGGAATGAATGTACGGTTGGGCTGGTGAGTAAAATTCAACATTGTAGCTTCCACTCATGCCCGTAAGCAATTAGTTCTGGACGTCCAGGGTTTACCGTATCAGTGCAGGACATGAGGAGGCTGATGTTAGTTGGAACAATAAAAATTTGAAAAAATTTCAGGACACATTTCTTAACCAATAAAATGTGAGCAGTTATTTTATAACAACATGCTTTGCTGTTCTTCTTCTCCCTGTTATTAGCTGAAATCTGGCAACAATAAATGTTTCAGAAATACGATATATCTCATTACTGACCCACCAAAAGCCCAATAATATAATTATAATGAGGACGACCAGGCAAGTGTTAGACATTAAGTGACAGCCAATGGAATGACATGTGACTATGCCTATACAACACCACCCCTTACAATGTGTCAGAATTTACACACTCTTCCCTTGCTACAAAGTAAACTTACAAGAGTGATTATCTGTGACTGTGAACACAGCACAGAACACAGTGCACCACAACCAAATGTGACACAACCACATTTGACCCATCCGTGAAGGAACAGAGGGCAGCTTTTCAGGAAGCAGTACTTGGGAATGGTACCTTGCTCATGAGTACCTCAGTGGTACCTTTACTGGTACAGGAGTTGAACCAGCAACTCTCTGATCACTGGGCCAACTCCCTAACCGTTACACTAACAATTACCCCAACTTATTTTATTTTACTTATATTACCACTAATAATAGTTCACTTGACAACTATCTAATGCTTAACAATAATGGCAATTTTTTAAATAAAGCAAAAGATAAATAACCAGTAATGTAGATTATTCTCATTGGGCTAATAACTGTTATTAAATAATGTAGAATTTATTAGTCAAGTTCTAATTCCAAATGGCTGACGTCAGTTTGCTTTATTGCAGGATATATAAAAATAATAACCACTTACAGCTCTTAGCAAACACACTTCTCCATAGCAACCTCTAATCTACTGGAAGGGACAGTCCCCCTGCAGCAACTTGGGGTTAAGGGTCTTCTTCAGGGATCCAGTGGTGGTTGAGCTGCAGGTAGGATTTGAACCCTTGTGCTCTTGGTCCAGAGGTGAGTATGTTGACCACTGGACTACTGATGTGTACCTGGCCTTTACATGTAGCCACTTTCAGTATTCCACTTCTGCACTGTATGAGCTCTTATTATTGACATGTTATTAGTTATTGAATTCTGTGCACTCCATTAATTATATTATCATCGACTTTATCTCAGGTGAATTAATAATGAAGCACTTGGTAGTGTAAAGGTTAATGATTTCGCCCCGTGACCAGAAGGACACCAGTTCAAGTCCCGGACCGGTAAAGGTCCCACTGAGGTACTCATGAGAGAGGTACCGTCCCCAAGCACTGCTCCCCGGGTACTGGCCATGTCAGCTGTCCACTGCTCCTTCACGGATGGGTCAAATGCAGAGCTCACGTTAGGCTGTGGTGCACTGTGTGCTGTGCTGTGTTCACAATCACAAATCCCACTTAAATTCACTTAAACAGGTAACGTCAGGTCGCCTTACCTGGAATAATCGGGAGACTCGGAGTTTTCTAAGTAGTGAAGGACAGCTGCCAGCGAGGCCACACACAGCGCTACGAGAGTAAAGGTTGTGCTGCAGTTGCTCGATATTAATTTCATAACCGATCTTCCAGACGGAGCGCAGACGAGCTCGTTCCCAGCTGCTCTTCCTGCTCCTGCAGCGCGCATGCGCACGAGCCTTCACCACGACACACACGTCTCATAAACACCACGCGTCTCATAAACACCACCGCTGACCCATCAGACCCTCTTTATTACGCTCTTCTCATAATCAGGCAGCATATGAAATCATGGTTTTAGTCATTTATTTGCGGCTGTGGAGCAGGCGCCGTTGTTGCTGGTGTAGTGCCCGGGGTTGACCGCCAGGTGGCAGCGCTGCGCTAATACAAGCGTTTGTGAGATTCACGACGGATCTTTCACGGAAAACTCGCTGATCTGAATACAGTGGGTAAATCTTTAGTGTGCAGAAAATCACTCTACCACACTGAATTAACGAGATACAGTTTACATGTGGAATAAAGTGCGCCAGATTCTAAGACAAAATGTTGAATGGGGAATCAGTTGTTTTCCCCGAATTAGCGAGATAAAGTTTACATGTGGAATAAATTACGCTTATTCTGAAATGACGAGACAAAATACTGATGTTATAAAATCAGTTCGTGTTTTGAATAAACGAGACAAACACTCATTAATGACATCATCTATTTTTATTACTACCTGTTTTAAATGGTTGTGGCGGTAAAATTCACATTCACGGATCTGTACATTAGCGAAATTTAGTCACTTGTCCTGTTTCTCTGAATTTATTGCATAATTATCTCAGAATTATCTCTGCATTAACGAAATAAAGTTTTCATGTGGATAAATTACGCCGAACTGACGAGACAAAGTAATGTATGGAATAATTTTTTCTCAATCAACGAGATAAAGTTGACCAAAAACTCGTTAATTTCGTCATCTATTTGTATTACTACGTTTTTATATTTGACCTAAATTGGTTGTGCCCTGTTTCTCTGAATTTATTGCATAATTTTCTCAGAATTATCTCTAAATTAACGACATATCGTTTTCATAAGGAAAGTAATCAACTGTTTTTTAATTAACGAGATAAATCCAAACGAATAATAACACCATCTATATTACTTAAAGACGTGACTATCTTCACGACTATCGAATGCAAAGCAGCATAATTCGAGGCGAGTTTGCTTCAGTGAAATCGAGTTCTAAATGAGAACTTCTGACATGATTTTGGGGGATCTCATTATAAAAACAGAGCGAATTGTTTTTACTCGATTAAAAACTTTATCTGGTTTATTCAGAAAAAATGTCTATTCTGCATTGACTGCATTGCGTTGCTGTGCACAAACCTGATAAATGTCATAATACATGTATTTTGCAATCTATTTATTAATTATATAAATATAATGTAATGTATCAATATAATTTTATATTTGGAGTTTCTGTACTTAAATGGTTGTGTACGTGTGATTAGATTGTCAGACCGTTAAACGTCATAAACATGTAGTTATCCACAGTAACACAGGGACGGACAGAGACTGAAAAACGGCCCTGCACTTTCTCCCAAATAGACCCACCAACGGGACTTGTAGGCCTCTCTAGGGGGTTCATGTATGAAATACTCTTATCCAGGACAACTTTTCCATCTCCCGGTTAAAGGGACAGTTTACCTGGAGTTTGGGGTTAAGGGTCCCAGGTTCCCAGGTCCCATATGGTGGAAGTGTTGGCAGTAGAACAGAGCAAGGTTTAAACCTATACGTCATGGTCATACCAGCGGGCCAACACCACCTCACCCTAAAGAATAGAAATCTAAATTCCCATCCAAATCACCTCCCTTTCCTTTTTGCCTTAATTGTGTTTAAGAAATTATATAGAATAACTGAGACTAATGTTCAGATAAAACACTTCCTTGTGGTAATAACAAGTGATCTTTCTCCTCAGTTGCAAAAGACAATGGTTGAAGGGGAATAAAACATTTTGGACTGTGTTTTTTTTCCATAAAAAATATCCCTGTCTTTTACAGTATGTAATAGCATTATCACAGATGTGCTCAGTAAGTCCATGTAGTCATAGAACACATTTTCTAAGCTTTGATGCTTCAGGGTCATGCCCAGGGCAGTGAAGACCAAGACGCAGCAATTACCAGCAGAACAACGACCCTGGCTCTGACACATGTGCTCAGATGGCTTCAGACTTCGCCATGTTCTGTGAACAATGCTTGAATGCCTTATCAATTGTTCCACAATAAAGTTTCCCTGCCAACACATCTGTTACCATAAACCATAAACTTGGTTTGGACTTCAATGTAACATGCAACTGTTCTAACTCTTGCTCCAGCATTTGTCTCAGAAACCACCAAAGGTTCAACAAAGTTTTCCACATTTAATTTCAATTACTGTTGGGGTTAAATGTGTATTAATAACCTGTTTAACATTATAACTTTTATTCAGAGAGAATCATGTAACGTAAATCCCTATCTGTAATTGGGTTAATTGAAATCAATCACATCTTGTAAGGATTTTAGTGGATCTATATCCTACTGTAGAGCAGAACTCATGCAGAATCAGAGAAGGTCATTCATTTTCTACACTGGGCCCCATACAGTCACGTCAAGCCGGCCTTTACAAATGCCACACTGCGGAGCAGATTTCCCCATGCCGTGAATGAATCCTCTCCCTGCTGACTTTTTAACTTAAAGTCTCCTTCTGAAAAGCTGCTCTTTTGCCATTATTGAGCTCTAACCGATCGGCAGGGGGAGAGGGGAGAATCCACATCCCCCATGTGGCTTAAAACAAAAGCACTTCGATCTCGCCGCTCCGTCTGTAACAGGGCCACTGAGGTGAGCTATGAGGACACCAGGGGAGAGAGGTCTGTTAATTACCGCTGAGTGGAATCCTAATGACTTTCCTTTCTCTCGGTTGGGCAGGGGTTTGTGACCGCCTGCAGTGGGGAAGTGGCTGTGTGTAGGCCGCTGTCACACACACACGTTGAGGCATTGTTGCTTGACTTCGATCATACGGCAGCAGAGAGGAAAGGTTTTCAATTTATTTAGAAATTTGTTAGAGCGGCTAAGCACTTAAATGTCAAACTGGCCTGATTGGTTTAAGAGATTTTTGTTAGGTTGCATGAGGTTAAAAGGGAATATGCTGACAAATCAACACCAGCAGGCTCCTCTATGCATCGGCACCAATCAATGAATATGCATGTCATTAGGACAATAGAATGTTTTCAATAGACATTTTGTGCATGTGTTTGTCACAGTGCTTTCAATTGCAATTGTTATGTGTCAGCACCACATACATGTCAAAACCTATAGAATGACAATCAATTAAGGAAATTATTAAACAAATGACAAATGAGGTTGTGTGTGTATTTTGCCTCCTGTATTGTTGGCCTGTACTTCTTGGTTTGCTGATGCACTAGTTTGTCAAGCTGAGCAAGTTTTGAGTGCAAAGTGTTTACAAAAACACAATTTAATAAAAATGAAACATGCTTTAAAAATAGATCCGCTACTGTATGTAAGGATAAAATGTAAGTGGAATGAAGCTGCTAGTCTTTTAGCAGAGCTGCAGCAAAGCCCTAACCTCACTGCTGCATTCACCTAAAGTCCAAAAACAGCTCTAAAGTCCCCTAGTCCCCGCTTATGCTGAGACCTCTTCTAATACCTCTTCTAATTGACTATTGTATTAACTTTTTATTCTAGGGCTTTTAAGACAGTTTCATTATCCACCTGTAGTGGTTGTTCACTATTTATTTTATTTTTAATAAATGTTATTTTATTATGCATTTTTGTACACCATGTTGGTAAACACTTGAGCATTTTAAAATGTGCTTTACAAATTAAATTTTTACTCTCTTTACTTATTAAACAGCCATTAGCAGAGGTGTGTGTGTGTGTGTCCCATTCTGTCCAGCTGAAAGTGACACAGTGAGTCAGGGAGCTTATCTGAGCGAGCTGTTGGCGTTGGAGTGTGATGCTAATGATGGTCTCTAATGGAGCCTGACAGCCCAATCTGCTGCTGATTGTGAGCCGTCCGAAGGCTCTGCTGCTGACCAGGGACACGAAGGGGGCAGGAGTCTGAGCACAGGGGAGACTGCGGTCAGGGTGGTGGTGAGGGATGAGAGAGGTGGGTCTATGGGGTGGGGCAGCGGACGATGAGGCGGTGGGTCGTGAGCTGGGCCCAGCTGATCCACGGAGCAGGATTAGTCTAATTAGGACCTGACACCGTGTCCGGTCGAATGCAACTGTCAGAGGCTCACTGTCCGATAATGTGAGCTTAATTCTGCAGAGGTCCCAGCGGCACTGCAGCAGAAATAAAGAGGGCGATATAATTAGACGTGACTGCTGGCTTTTGTGTGGTTTTCATATGTGTGTCAGCTGGACCTGACAACGGACACTCCAATTCCCAACGCCTCTCCACAGCCAGCAGCCTGCTGCTGATCTTCATGTCACTGTCAAATAAAGGCATTATGCCATGTGTAATTGTTGGTGCTATGATGGTAAT
Organism: Distichodus sexfasciatus; assembly: GCA_032718565.1. NCBI lineage: Eukaryota > Metazoa > Chordata > Actinopteri > Characiformes > Distichodontidae > Distichodus > Distichodus sexfasciatus. The sequence goes on from JAVGVS010000279.1 coordinate 471,307, forward strand.
GCATGCAGAGGATCAGTGAGAACTGGCTGAGGGTTCATTTGATGTGGCACAATAATAATAATGTTAATGAATAATCTTAATAAGTAAGGGCTTCTTACTGGTGCCAATTATGTGGCTGCTGTGTGTCTACCTGACAATAACAATCAAATACTTTAAAATATAATACACAATATTGCTGGAATATATTTTATTTAAATTACACTGGTGAGGGATTAGCTATAATAATGGTTTATTATTATTATTATTATTATTATTATTATTATTATTATTATTATTATTATTATTATTATTATTAT
>JAVGVS010000279.1:501545-519045 GCA_032718565.1 Distichodus sexfasciatus
TAATAATAATAATAATAATAATAATAATAATAGTACAAAATAGTTATGAGTTATTTTAGACATTTCCCCATGCTTTGGGACTGCTCATTTACAGCTTGATTAATTTCTCCGCAGGTGAAAATTTGGTTCCAGAACCGCAGGATGAAGTGGAGGAACTCTAAGGAGAGAGAGCTGCTGTCGTCAGGAGGCTGCAGGGAACAAACTCTGCCCACGAAGACCAACCCGAACCCCGACCTGAGCGACGTGGGCAAGAAGGAGGCCTCGGAGGAGGACGAGGAGGAGGAGGAAGAGGAGGAGGAGGAACTTCACTCCTCCCCGTCACACTCCTCCAGCAAACACTCCGACTTCACCGAGTCAGAGGACGAGATCACCGTGTCTTAGTGCTGAAGCGCGGCGCCGCTTTAGGGCTCACCTGCGCCTCGAGCTCCAGGTGCTGCTGCCTGTGGGCGGGGCGTTCCCGCACTGACGTCAAGACCATGTCACGCGCTATAAACGTGTTAACGCCGTGCAGTTCACCTCAAAGCGCGCGGCCTTCTGAGGTAAAAGCAGGAGGTGAGTCTCTACGGGTCACTGAAGCTCCTACCGTGTGCTGAACTCCAGCTGGAGCAGGTAAATACCGTGCCACGGTAAACCTGTAGAGGCTGATGAGGGTGAAGAAGATCTGTCCCCGCGTGGTCACTCTGTGATGAAGCAGCTCGGTCATTTAGATTTCATGGCATTTAGCAGACACTCTTGTCCAGAGCGACTCCCATGTCCTAATTTCAGAGATGTCTCCCCGCAGCAGCTTGGGGTTAAGGGTCTTGCTCAGGTGGGGCTGGAGGTAGGGCTCAAACCCACGACATCTTACTCCAGAAGCGAGTATTAAACCCACGACACCACCACCACCAGACGTCACGCCCGTTCTAACATCCAGGTCCTTTTTAGCCCCAGATATTGTCTCCTATCGGTCACCTGCACTGAACTGAACTGAATGGAAATCGTTTCATCAGCAGACCTACAACGCTTGTTTATTGAATCGATAATCCATCGATATCGTGATGGAACTTGTGATTTTCACTCGGTATCGGTCTGACGGGAACCCCAAAGCTCTGACCCCTCCACTCCTGTGGCCGCGCCGCGTCGCTGCTGGTCCTGCTGTGCTCCACAGCGCTATGGAACTGTACAGTATTTTGTACAAATATTTTTGTATGGATATTTTATACCAAGAATATTGAGTTGCAAACAGTTATATTTCACATAGATTATTTTTTATTAAAGCTTGTAGACTTATGTATAATTTATACAAATATATCCTCATGTATCTGGTTGTGTGCATATTTGTATGTTTTTCTTTTTGTTAAAATGCAAATAAACTGTAAATTGAATGAGAAGTGAAAGTCGCTTATTATTACTTAATAATTACAGATTTCTGGTTCTCAAATGGTACACAGAGAAATCAAACACCAAAAAGAAATTCCAAACTCATCCCCTCATGACAAACAACAGTTATAAGGCCATTTCAGCATTTCTGTTCTCTAAGCGTACATTAATCAAACCAACCGTTTACTAGGAAGCACAACATACCCATTTAACCCTCAAATATGTAGCTATCATATAAAACTAACCCCAAGTTTTTAGTTTTTACTGTTTTTCATTTAATTCACTATTTTATCAATTGTATAAAGCTGCAACATTCTAAATGTTTAGCCAGTCACAGGTAGAGAAAATATTTTACAAAACACTGATGCAGTCCAAGCTACTAAACTAGATTTTAACAAATAAATCAGTAATGAAGACAACAAAATATTAACCTCTTTAAGGCACAGTTTAAACACTAATAAAACAACTAAAACATATTTATGACACTCCTTCATGCCTGAGCGCTTACACAGGTTTGTGTAAAGTTCATTTCATTATTGCAGTTTATTTCATTAAAGTCAGCAGTCACACAGTGAAGCACCATAAGCATTAAGGTCCAATAAATCATTCATAAATAATCATTAGTTTTATTGAATTGTAAATAATTTACCAGTGGTACAGTCATCATCTGCATTGGTTTGAGAGGATCCTTGTAAAGGCTGTTAATGGCAAAGTCCAGACACTGCTGCTGATGAAATAAGACACTGTACACAAAATACCCATCTCCAAGCACTGTTATAAAGGTAAAAAGATTAATATTCAAAATGCAGCCAGCAGGGAACTGAGATATGTACACTGCTATTTTACACAGGAGCCGCATGTTCACTCCAAACACACACACACACACACACACAGGAACACAAGTGCTCCATTCACACACACACACACAGCGCTCGGGAGTGACCCGCGGAGCAAAACAACAGACATCATTTGTGCTTCAATAGGGAACAGAACATAGGCACATATGCTAGAATTATTCACAAACTTTATACACACAATATACACGATGTTTTATATATAGGCAGTGCTGAAAGCATCATCTCTAGAGCTACAGTTTTTGGCCACTTTAAATCCAAAATGATGTTGCATAGGACCGATGACACGAAACAAACGCGGCGAAGGAAGAAACATGGCCACAATGTTAAACCTGCACAGGATGAAACATCACAAATACACCCAAATATCTACAATTAAAGTGGCACGCTCAAAACGCTCATGTGGCAGGTGATGAATGGAGTCTAAAGGAGAATTTTGGTCATTCTTCCTTTACTTACATTGATTTTTGGCCGCAGCAGCGTTTTTGGGCAAAGTGCACTTTAATTAAGAGGTGCTCAAAAATCCCCGTCCTGCCGTTCCCCTTTCATTCTCAAAAGACGTCCAAATCGTGTCAGTGTCTGCCCTTTACAGTGGTACAGCAGCAGCAGCATGTCAGGCTTGTGATACAGCATCGAGCGCCGTGATGGGACACTTCCATCCTTCACATTACAGCGTTAAGGCTGAGGCAGACGCCCCGGAGCTCCATGAGGTATAAACTCACTCAACAAGTCTTCTACGCGTTCTCTCTCTCTCTCAGCGTGATGTGCTTTTAACGTTCTGCAAGACAAAACCAACGTAACAGCACCAAAGAAACTCTCCCCGTGCCTGATGCGTGATGCCACCGTCAGGGAGAATGGGTGGATAAACAGAGGCTCTTCTCCTCCTTTAGCTTCCTGAACTTATCAAAATCAGAGCACCTTCACTGGTCAAACACTGGTCAAAATTCCGAATACAGCAATAATGCAAAATTTTATAGGCACAGCAGCACAATTATAAAACTGTTTTCCATGTGGGATAGGCTTCCCTTTACGAACAACACGATGCTGGCTGTAACTAGACTTGATGGAAAACTGAAATCAGGCGAGTTGATTAGGTGTGGTGTAGTAATACAAAGACACGATGCTGATGAACCAGCAGATAACCGTGTTAGCAGTGTTGGGGAGCAGCTAACACACTTCAATATCTCTCTTCATAAAGCTGGGCATCTTCAACGAGCAGGTCTTTGTGACTGGTGTTGAATTGGCAGGAGTGCCATCTGATTGGCTACTGAGGCCTCACTGCATCATAGTGAACTCTTGGCAGCTGCCAGATGGAGTTGGAGGACGGAGTCCACCTTGACCAAGACGGAAGCAAGAATCTGTGTTTGTATTTATTAAACCGTATGACTCTGAAAGAGCAAACAGACAGAACTTACACAAGCTGAACATCACAACACTCTCTACCTCCAAAACACCATCATAACCTGGCTGGGATTTGATGTTACACTGTTAAAATGTAGAATTTCATATTACTTTTAACGTCAGGTTTCACTTTTCTCTTTAGCTACAAGAGTGTTCTACAGCTCAAATCCTCAGCTTGGATGCAGCTCATAGTGGAGCTTAGATACTTAGCTATAGCTTGTAGATGAAGAAGCTGCTGTTCAAAGGTAGCTCCCCCAAAACTGTGTTTGGAGTGTGAGTGTAAACTGCAGTGAGGGTGAGGAGGAGCATCAGAAGGCAGATGAACATGCTCACTGAGCAACTGATGAAGAAAGTCCACGTTGTTGAAGCCAACACACACATCAGCACAGAGCCCTGTAGTGTGAGGAGGAGGAGGAGGAGGAATCCCCAACAGAACAGTATAAAACGTAGGGCCATTGGGGTTTACATTATAAAATAGAGTAAGGCACCGGGGTCGCATCAGCACCAAAAACCAGCCAGAGAGAACAGGACGATGATGACGATGATGATGAGGAGGAGGACTGAAGAAGGCGTGAGTGCTACAGTAGAGCAGTGTGTTGGAGTGCTGGAATACACCGGGCTGGAGACGCTGCACTGCTACCACACACACTACGTCCATGAGGAGGTACTGCTCACGTTCATGACATTAGAGGGAATGAAAGAGGCTGGAAGCAAGAGAGAGGTGAAATCAGGGCGCTTTGGGGACGCTCTGCTCATTCTGCTGGAACGCTTGCTTCAGGTTGAGGTGAGACTCTCCAAAAAGGAACAAGACGACTCCAGATGCTCCACATGTGCAGTGATGACCAGCATCAGAAATAATCTGAGTGTGTATGAGAAAAAGAGTTTTGTTCAGACCTCTTGAAGCCACATGTCCTCCACAGCACCATCTTCATCCAGTAAAGACAGAGAGAGGTGGAGTCGCGACAACCTTCATCGAGCTCCTGAAGCTCCTAAAATTAAACCAATGTCGTGGAGGAGGAGGAGGTGCATGAGGTAATGAGTTTGGGGCTTTATTAACCATCATAATCCATGTATCACTCATTCATTCATCAAATGAAAATAAAAATCCCATATATTTAATATTCACTTCCAAAACCTAAATGAAAAAATGAAGAACAAGACATTTTCCAATTTCTCATTTTGCACTCAAATAAAAGTGGAAAAGTTGCACTCTCACTGCACTGACTTTTTTATTCAAGACAAGCGACCTCTAGAGGACTGTAAAAGAGTGCAGATGAATAAGCTTGAACACCATGGCCGCGCTGGAGCACCGAGTGAGTAAAGTGAGAGCACTGTTTAAGAGAACTGGGAAACTCAGGGCACGGTTTCCACAGTTATCCCTAAGATTTATTTGAGCACAAAATGGGAAACTGGAAAACAACTCCTCATTTCTCATTTTTATTTGTGTTTTTGTCCTGGGTTTCGGTATTATTTTGGTTATTACATATGAATGAATGACACACAGATTATTATCAGCCTTCAGCTCTGTGATTTGTGGTTTTCCTCCCTGCAGTCTTCGCTCACGCTTTGCGGCACGTGATAAGGACGGGGTGCATTGTGGGTAGTGCGGTTTCCAGCAGCCGCTTGTCGTCCTCACTGCGAGACGAGGGCTCCGGTCCCGCTGCCTGAGATTCACCACGCCGAGCGTCACGGCGTCACAGTGTGGACTCCAGCGAGGAGTCGAGGATGTCGTCATGGTGACCGTTGCTGTTGGAGTCGCTGTCGTAACTCTGGGGGCTGGAGCAGTTAGCTGCCTCCTTCAAGCGCATCAGCATGTTCATCTGTGGAGAGAGTAGGTAAGCAATACATCGATCAACATCATCGTCTCTACGTCATCACACCGATCTACATCATCATATATATTAGCTCTCAATTTGATATTTTATGTGTGGACTTTCTGTATTCATGATATTGATTGATGATATTAATTTCATCAATATTATACTGTATTGTGATGGAATTCACACCCTGAGTGTGTGTATGTGAGTGTGTATGTGTGTGTGTGTGTGTTCCTCACCAGCGGGTCAGCATCACTGTCGCTCTGTGTGCTCTGCTTGCTGGCTCCCTCTCTGGAGGCGGAGTATCCATCAAAGCCCACGTCTTCTGGGCGGAGCTGCAGTAAAGCTGGCCAATCAGGATGCTGAGGACTGGATCCCCACGGAAACGTCTCCAGAACCCAGCGGGCCGGGTCATCCCATGCTGCTCTCCTCCCATACAGCTGGCAAAGAGGGAGGGAGGTCAAGAGTGTGAAAACGATACAGTCTCCGCTAAGCTGTGGTCAGCACAGATGAGGTGGCGGTCCTGACCTCCTGGAGATATCAGGTGGAGATGTGTTTGTGTGTGTGTGTGTTACCTGCAGTCCCTCTCTGACGGCCTCCAGCAGGTAGGGGATGATGGAGTAGTTCCACAGGTCAGTGAACCACACTCGAGATCCGTCCACGTCCATCGGGCATGACAGGAACAGCCTCGGCCCTGAGCCACGGTCAGCACAGCGGGGCGGGGGCGGGGGCGGAACACAGGTTTGGACAAGACATTAGAGTAGTGTAGAAGAACAGCTTTAAGACCGTAGGGTCTGTATTGTGACCACAATGAGGTTTGACGCTGTGGATTTTCCTCACCGATGGTGACGTCGGAGGAGCTGTGAGCCTCTAGGAAGCGGTTGAGATGGTGCCAGACGCGAGGGACCCAGTCGATGATCTTCACCAGCTCGGGGTTCCGCGTCCGGCTGCCGATCTCCGTCTCTATCAGCTTCCTCCTCAGGAACCGGCCCAGAAAGCCCTTCACCGGCTCGGTGTGGTTGGCACACAGCACCCACCTGCAGCGGGCACAGCGGCGTTACGGCACGGAGGAGAGAGGCGAGCCCGTGTGAAACGTTTAAATGACGTTAGTTCATTCTTAATGAACTCCATCTCAGGTGTTAATGTGGATGATGACGCAAAGCTAAAAGGTCCATACTTTTGATCGTATTCAGCTTTATATCTCAGTACTCAGCTTTACGCAGCTCTAAATGCTGTCCAGGCAGGGTTCAGTTCTTACAGGGACGTCACACACTTCTGCTCCAGTGACCTCCTGTGTGCTGGCGCCACCGCGTGGCTACTGCGTGTCAGTGCAGAAGAAGAAGAAGTGGTTACCTGAAGTTGTGATGAAGCTGCAGGTTCGGGGAGGACGAGGTGGCCTGGCTCATGGTGCCAATGATGAAGGGGCTAAAGGAGGGAGAGGAGGAGGAGAATAATGAATAGACAGATAACGTCCACAATAAAGATGAAGATTAGAAGACAGGAGGTGGTGTACTACTGAACGTCAAGCTAAAAACTGCTTATAACCCTTTGCTTTGATAAAAAGATTCTTCAATCGACAAATACGCAGTTGTACACGTGCAAAATGTAGTGAAACGTGTCGCGATTAGCTCCTGAGACCGTGCAGTAAAGTTAACCATGAACACTGCTTCTGCGTGATAACGTGTTCTAGAAATAACTCGTCTATGGCACTGGTGTGTCTGGGTGTCTCCTTGATGCAGAAGGACAGTGTGTGTGTGTGTGTGTGTGTGTGATTTCGTGAGAGTGAGTGTTTACCATGTGCCACATTTTTGCTGTCATGGAGAGAAAGTGTGTTTACACACAGCATTGATGCACGACAATGAGGGACACTTGTGACCAAGCAAAAAGACAAAGCCTGAGTCAGATTCGGCTCTACCTGTGTGTGTGTGTGTGTGTGTGTGTGAGTGTGTGTGTGTCTGACCAGTGCTGGTACTTGTAGTTGAGCAGGCCGTTAAAGATCTCTCCCAGGGAGCCGACGTGGTGCAGGTTGTCCAGGATGAGAACCACAGGAACTTCACTCGTTCCTGAAACTCCACACTGCTCCACAAGCGACACCAGGTACTGCCTCAACTCCTGCAGCCGGGGCGGAGAGCGGGAGAGTACACATGCTGAAGAGGTGTGTGTGTGTGAGGAGGTACAGCATGCTTACTGGTCAGCTGACAGACTTGACAACTGAGATGCGTGTGTGTGTGTGTGTGTGTGTGTGAGAACCTTGCTGGACTTGTGGTCCACGTTGAAGGTAACGATGGTGTTGTGTCCAGGTGTGTGTCCCTCCTGCAGTACCAGGTATTCTGCCAGCCTGTGTGCCAGGTGAGTCTTGCCCGTGCCGCTGGGGCCCGACAGTATGACCCTGCGGTGCTCCTGCAGCAGAGACACGTAACGCTGCAGCACCGGCTTGGGGATCAGCGTCTCAAACACCAACGCATCTGTACACTGCGACTGCACACCTAAACACACACACACACACACACATATACATACCATTAGTGTGAGTATTATAAAAACTTGAAAAATAATGAACCACAGTCTAGAACACAACACATTCATCACAACGGAGCTTTACGAGATCAGAGGATGTACCGTGGGGTGTGTACAGGTGTGTGTGTAGCTTTAGGAGTGTATAAAGTAGGGGTGCAACGATTATTCGACATTGTCGACAAAAGTCGACAATAAAAATAGTCGCCGATGAATTTGATTGCTGATAAGTCGATGACTGTCGCCAGACGTATTTTTAAACGGAGTGAGACGTTTTCCTTCCTTTCTACCTGTGCAGTACTACCGCTTTCCAATAGAGTGCACCAATACAGCACACTCTGGTGAGATTCGCTCTTGCGCAGTAGCGTTCAGTGACAGCTAGAAGAATGGCCCTGTGACGTCACATCAACGCCAAAACTAGAGCGCGCAAAATGGCTTGCTGCGAAAATTTTGCGGGCGTAAATTTCAAAGTCGCGAGCGCAAATGTGAAACTCGAGAGCACAAAATTAAGAATCGAGTGCGCGGTTGTGATAATATTGCGTCGCAAACTGTATTTTTCCTCTCGAATGTCTTTTTCCTCTCGATGTGTTGAATGTCCTCGCGCACAAAGCAGATCACCGACGAGCGTCTTTTTTGCTCGAGTGAGATTTCTACGCATGTGGTTTGAAAGGGGCGGGGTTTGGACAGTTTGGGGGCGGGGTTTGGGCAGTTTGGGGGCGGGGTTTGGACAGTTTGGGGGCGGGGTTTTGGCCGCTTCTGCCTGGAATCCTATTGGCCGATGGCTCCTGGTTTTGTGATTGGCTTAAGAAAGTTCCTACAGAAAAACCAAAGATGTCGGAGGAAGAGGAACGGCGACGGGTCGGTTAAACGCAAGTTATAGTTTATCCACCTTATAATTATAATTTAATAGTTAGGTCTTACACGTTTAATAAGCAAGCAAAACGGTAAAGTAACTAACGCCTTTGTCACTCGCTCATAAATGTTATAATGGTATGTTAGCATTTTCTCAGAACCATCAGAAAACCAGGAGCCATCGTAAGGTTAGATAAGGCAAAGAAGAAAGTTATTTATTAAAATATGCTTTTGAGTGAACTATCTTTCTTGTCTTTATTATTTACCACAAAATTTAAATAACCTCATACTAAATGTAAAAGCTGGTAGCTACATCGGAGCCATTTTATAATTATGCAGTTTATAATCCGATTAGTCGACTGATCGTTTTAATAGTCGATGACTAGTCCACTATCAAAATAGTCGTCAGTTGCAGCCCTAGTATAAAGTTATGTGTGCCTTTGAGCGTGTGTAAAGGTGTGTGTGTGTGTGTGTGATGAGTGTACCTTTGAGTGAGATGTTGATGGTGTTGTTGTCCCCCACCAGGTACCCACAGGGCAGCAGTTCGGGTGTTTGTGCTCCGCCGGGTCTCATCACGTCCCCGATGCGGTATCCCTCCACGCTGTCCGAGCCCAGTCCCAGCTGACTGACCGGGTCAACGTGCCGGATGTACTCCTGCACCACAAACGCGCCGTCAAACGCCGTAAAAGATGGCAACGTCCATCCACACTGACCACCGGTCCTAATGTGTCCTAATGTGTCCTAATGCGTCCCGCTCACCTTGAACAGTCGTCGGACCACTCCATCCAGCACGTCCCACTTGGTTTTACCGCTGACCCCGATACAGCCGATGAGGAAGTCTCTCGGCCGGCCGTCCTGTACAGACACAGAACAGCGTCACAGACCTGCACTAACGCGGCTGCTGCTGCTGCTACAACAAACGTCAAGTTAGCGTGAATGTAGCGTCCTGACCTCCCTCCAGGGGGCGTCGTCCTGCAGACTGACCACCATCTTCACGTGCCGGCCCTCTTTGTGGAAGCTGCTGTCCCCTCCAGAGTCGTCCAGCAGCATGTCTACAGAGAGAAGAGGATTACAAATATAAAAACTTCACCGGCTTCCTGCTCGATAACAAACTGATTTCAAGATTTTGCTGTTTAACCCCTAAAGAGCGTCACAGTGCCCTCCTGCAAGTCTCCCTGCCCTCTTACACTCACTCCCAAACTCTCCGATCCTCCCACTTCAGCTCTCTCTCCTCCTGCCCACTCCTCTCATCTCACCACTCTGCTGCCCCGGCTCTGGAACGGTCTTCCTCGTGATCTCACTAACCCTGACTGCCTTCTTAAAAATCTGGACTGGAAACTTGCTTTTTGAAAATGTTGCTTCTGATTATCAGGCAGCAGCTGAAGGGTTTAAAGAGGAAAAGCGTTTCACATGAACAGTGATATGTTTCAGAGAGATGAGAATTCTTTGAAAACATCTTGTGCTTACATGAATTCACGAGCATGAGCATCTCATATTATCTTGTGTGCAAGAAACACTTTCCTTCTTCTCCCTCACTGGCCCTCACCGGGCAACTTTACTCTGGTTAATTCATGATGAATCTGAAGCTTATGTACTGATGTAGACGTCTGCACACATATTGTGTTGACTGTGTTTTCTTACATGTGAGATGAAAGGTGCCTTTAAATGAAGTGTATCATCATCATCATCATCATCATCATCATAAGTACATGTCGAGCTGCAGCATACCAAAGCTGGTGGATTCAGGGAGGTGCAGGCTGTGCTGGTTGAAGGTGGTGCTGGTGGAGATGGAGCTCTGGGATAACCTTCTCCCGCCACTGGCCTGACTCTCCATCTTCAGACGATCGTTCTCTGCTTTCAGCTTCTCGATCTCAGACTGGACACACACATACAAACATGCTAGTGACATAAAGAAACAGGGCGGAGAAGTAAAACTACAGCCTCTTTTGGCCGTGCTGGTGTGAGGGCGACAGTGTCCAGGTGCGGTCAGCTCACCTGCATGCGGTTCATGGCCTCGCGGAGTTGGTCCAGCTGGTGGGCGGAGCTCAGGGCTTCCAGTCGGATGTCCGTCAACTTCATCTCCTTCTCCCGGAGCTCGGTGCGCAGCTGGATCACCGTGTCCGCCTCTCCGTCCAAACACTCCGGCAGCCTGAGGGGAGACGCAGCAGCGAGGGCAGTGCCTACTTTACCACATGAAGAAGTCTCAACTGCTTATTTTCCTGCCACCTTACACCAGACTACCTTTACGTTCTTAATTACACATTAGATCTGATATTCTAAATAAAAGGAGGGTTAGGGTTCGCATTCAGGATGATCATCAGATGAGTACCAGATCAGATCAACAATCAGATGAGTATGAAAATGTCAAAAGAAAAGGCGTTTTGATGTGGTCGTTATGTAAATAAAGTGTGACTTCACTGAATTTATAGAAATTGTACTACATTGTGATGTGTATCAATATCAGCATGTAAGATGCGGTCGATATGCGTCCGCCCTCGTTAAGACGAGCAGTGATGACGTGACGATTAACGATCTTATTCCTACAGCAACAGTCACTACTAGTGCCAGCTACAGCTCATCCATGCAGACACACGCGGAGGGAGTGTGGTGGGAGTGCGTACAGGGAGTGTGAGTTTCTGAGCAGGGCGGTGCAGCTGGAGCCGGACGAGGCGTTGTGGGGCAGTTTCGGGGACGAGGGCAGCGAGTCGGTCATCTCCTCGATGTCTGAGTGGGAGGAGGCCGATTTGGGCGACTTCTTCTTGGTGAAGGCCTGCTTAAAGGAGCTGCGCAGCTGCAGACGGAGAGAGAAACGGAGAGAGAGAGAGAGAGAGAGTTGGAAGAGCTGACATATGAGCATACAGATGTGCTGACAGGTGCAGACGGGAAGTGGTGAGGTCAGGAGGAGGAGGAGGAGGAGGAGGAGGAGATAAAAATAAAAAGTAGGAGATGTGGAGACTTTTACAAGCTGGGCTCTACTGTGCTCATCATCATCATCATCGTCATCTTTATTCATACAGCTCAGCCAAATATTAAGAATTAAGTATTTCTGGGAGGACTGTTTGCAGCCCTGACACAGTGGAAAACCACATGACGGGTTACAGGAGAGATCCCACCCCTGAGCGGGACAGTGAGAGCGGAGGGGATTAAAGGAGGAGGAGGAGGAGGAGCTGGTGGCAGGGCAGGGGCTAATGCTAACAGGCTAATGGAGGGGGGTGGTTAGTAGTGCAGTGTGACGACGCGAGTGTGTTAACCAGGAGGAGCTGAACAGGTTACACTGACACACAGGCTCTTACCTCATACACCTGCCACGTCACACGACAGCACACAGAGAGACAGAGACACACAGAAAGCACAGGTTCAGCTGCGACACAGCACGAGTGTGTGTGTGTGTGTGTGACAGTGTTAATGTGTGTGTGTGTTAAGGGCTGGGCAATTAACCAATTAATTACTTCATAACCAATATTCAGAACCTAATCAGTTATTAGCGTAACGGTTAGCGAGTTGGCCCTGCTATAGGAGGGTTGCGGGTTCAAGTTTTGAACCGGTAAAGGTACCACTGAGGTACTCATGAGCAAGGTACCATCCACAAGTGCCAAAAAGCTGCCCGCTGCTCCTTCATGGACTGGTCAGATGCAGTGTTTACATGCGGTTGTGGTGATGAGGTTCATTAATATTCAATTAATTATGATATTGATTGCTGATCATATTGCGCAGCCCTGTGTGAGTGTGTATTTGTAGTTAAAAGACAGCAGGTCTGGCACTACTTTAAACCATCACACAGGGTCTGGTGCCGGCTTTGTTAAAGGTATTAAATAACAGGAAGAGAAAGAGAGTAAATGTGCATGAAAGACAGCAGGAAGGGAGGAGGTGCTGCTGCTTTCAAACACACTCATTCATCCACACTGACCACCCTCACACACACACACACACTCTTTATCCACAACACCTGTGGGCCCAGCGCTCAGCCCTGCGGCACCCCGACTACTGCACAAAAACACTGGTGTAAAAACACAGCTGAGGAATTTTTACAGGAGGAAGCAACATCACACACACACACCTAGGTAGGAGACTCCACACGGATAAGACGTCACACCACAGCTTCTTTTTTGGACACAACAGTCTAGAACTATAAGAACTCCATTAAACTACAATAGCTGACGTTATTCATGTTGACCTAACCACCCTAAAACACACACACACACATCACGCTGGACATACATATTCATCATCAGACTCTTCTCCTCCAACACAGGATATCAGCTGGAGCCGGCAGGGTTAAAACACAAGAAAACATCAACCTCCGTCTGTCTGCAGGCAGCTAACGCAGGAGTCCCCGGAGGTGAAATCATCATCCCCCCTCTTCTGTCTCTTACTTCATTTAGTCGATCACTGATATGATGTAGATACACGTATTATTACAGCGCTACTGTAAACCCCCTGTAAAAGGCCTTGAGATTGAGCTGCTGACAGAAGATGACTGAACACTGCTATAAAGACAGCACAGTCCAAAAGAGAATAATGCTAAAAGGTGTTATTGTGGTGTGTATTTATTTTAAATTAACATTTTTGTGAAATTCTTATGAATAGAGATCTGAAAAAGTTACTGGACAATCACATTAAACCAATTAAAACTCACCTGCTGAAAAGCCAATTAACTAACATTTTGCACCAACACACAGGCAGTAAAACGAGGTGAGAGTGCTGCTGGTGGCTGGTAGTTCTCGTTCATGCCTGCCCTTAATCTCAAGTGAGTAAACGCTGGTGAATGTGAGGATCTTGGTGAAGACTGTGTGAATCTCTTCTTAAGGGGTGACTGCTGAACGAGGGCTGATGCTCTTTCCCGAAGACAACATCACAGCCTGGCGTGTATCAGATGAGACCCGACACGCTGTGTATCCGTGTGGCATCAGTGTGTGTGTGTGTGTGTTGCACTAACCCAGTTCTTCTTCTTCCTCTTGCTGTTGTTGTCGGGATGCTCCACGTTGGAGCCCATGCTGGAGTGGCTGGTGGCGCTGGTCACACTGGACACGCTGTCCGACGAGTGCTGTCTGCGCATGCGCAGGTCCGGCTGCACCGCCGTCGAGCCGTTAGAGCCTGCACACACACCACAACGCGCGCGGGGTAGACCGGTTTGTCATTTAGAGCTGAGATACACGTTAATCAAACACAACCGTGCAGTTAAATGATTCAAAAGTGACATTCAGAACCTCCACAAAAACAAACACAACACCAAAATGATCGAGGCTGAAACGGTCAAATAATCACGGTCATATCACTCAGCCCTGCACTCTAATATCACAGACAAACACGCATCCAGGGTCAGTTGGTACACACACCACACCACCAGCACGGACACACACTCGGTAGTGATGACACGTCAATGCTGTGAGATGTACAGTATTTCACAACACACACACTCTGTCTCTCACCTGTGTGTTCAGTCTTGCAGGTGAGCTCAGGTGTGTTGATCACTCCGTTAATGGCAGCTTGTGCCACAGCGTTCTGCTTCTTCAGCAGCTCTATAGTCTTCCTGAGTTCGTTCAGCTCAGAGTCCTACAACACACACACAGCTCGTAGGGTCAGAGCACTAAAGATCTGTGGAGAAGTGTGTGTGTGTAAGAGAGTGTGTTTACCTTCTGTTCAGCCGTCATTGTGAGGCTCTTCAGCCTGATGGTCATGTTGGCCAGACTCTGCTCAAACGCTGCCACAAGATGGGCCTGAAAGAACACACACACACACACACAGTAAGAGGTGATGCAGTGTGTGTGTGTGTGTGGGTGGAACGGCAGATAACCTGAAGGTCGGTGAAGTCATGGTCCTCACTAATCTCGCCCTTTCAACAAAAACACACACCACCTCCCACACAGCGTTGCTATAGTAACCTCATCACATCATCACATGCAAATGCAAACATCACCTTATAAATCAGAAGTTCATGTAGAACATCTGGGCAGCGTTTTTGGGCAGCACGTGGGGTGCTTGGGGACGGTACCTTGCTCATGAGTACCTCTGTAGTACCTTTACTGGTCCGGGACTTGAACTGAACTGGTGACCTTCTGATCACGGGGCCAACTCCCTAAGCCTTACACTAGCAACTTCCCCAACAAGATGAATATTTACATATATGGGTGAGTTATAAGACGATATTTGCATCATTACATCTTCAGTCAGATGAACATATTGGTCACCACAGCGTTGATACTAGAGGTGTGACGATTAGATTCAATACCATCACTGTTCTACGTTACTTCACACTGCATGTAGATTGTGTATGGATCACAGATGGAGCTGCCACAGTTACCACCACCGGCATGCTCTTATTAACTAGGATATTTACACCACATCCAGAAAATCCCCAAGCAGTGTCATTATGGGTGTTTTCACATATAGTCCTCTTTAAAGGAACCGAACTCAGTCCTCTAGAAGTGCTCCAAAAAGTGGACCAACAGAAAGGGAACTCTTTTGATGTTCACACTGTGAGTTCGTTTGAAAGGGGACTCGGTTCTCTTTCTGCTCCACTTCAGCTCAGATGGAGCCTCAGTCCTTTTTCTGTTCATACTTCATTCTCATGGAGCTCTCAGACCTTTACCGCTTTGCATTCTGCCTAGTTTTTTTTTCTTCGAACAAAAACTGTCGAAGCGAACCAGGAGCACTTTGCGTTCAGAAGGCGCGAGTTAAACGAACTGCGCCGCGGACTTAAAGCAAACCGGACTGAGACCACCTCCCGATGTGGTCTCAGTTCGGTTCTTGTCAGAGGGGTCTGAGTTCGTTTGGTGTGTTCAATGCTGACTAATCGATCTGAGTTCGCTTTGAGGGCTGAAACGGACCAAGTGTGAAAACACCCTATGATATCATCCAGGGGTCTGTCCCAAGGACCACCACCCAGACTAAACCGGCTGTGTGTGTGTGTGTGTGTGTGAGTCATGCTAACTCTCCTCCATTCCATGATAACACTGTAGTCACAGCAAAAGACACACACATACCAGGACCTTCACATTCAAAACATTTATGTAAAGCATTGATAACATAATAACGGACGGTAGCACCATCTCTGTCTCTCCCACACGAGTGTGTGTGTGTGTGTGGGGGTTAGAGTGTATTCAGCATTTTTGCATTAATAACTTTAACAGGGAATTCCACTGTCATCATGGAGCTCAGCACACACTCACTTCTGACAGATAAAGGGATTAGTCATAGTGTGTGTGTGTGTGTGTTTTCTCACGTTGGCACTCAGCTGAGTGGTGAGGGCAGACACTTTTTCCTGTGAGGCGTCCAGCTCTCTGCGCAGCTTTCGGATCTGTGTTTGAGGGAGAGAGAGAAGAGTGTGTGTTATGAGCAGCACAGGTGAGTGTGAAGAGGAGCGGCGAGCTCTCGACTCACACACGGCTGCAGGTGTGTGTACACACCAGCAACACAACACACTGTGTTTCACAGTGAAAAATGATCTTACATGAGTGTGTGTTCGGAAGGTGTTTAAACAGCGTAAAGCTTTGCTCAATGCGAGGTTGAAACTGGACCTGAGTGAAACCGCCCCCGGTTTGTTTTCACAACAGGACAATGACAACCGGGGAAAACATGCACACACACGCAGACGCAGACGCGTAGACATGTACACACACACACAACAAGGAAGTACGATGTGAACCGTAGTGTGTGTGTGTGTGTGTGTGTGTCCATCCTCACCTCTGATTGTGATTTCTCCTCCGTCTGTAAACGAAAGAAAATAAAATCATCTAGTGCACTGCACAAAGTTAAGCATGTTCTCACACACACACACACACACACCATAATGAGACAAAAATATTAGCCTCTGGGTCTCATACACACACACACAGAAACCTAACCTCCCTGTTCTCTGTGTGGGTGTGTAACTATTGTCTGCACTCCAGACTCTGTACTGAACGTACTGTTGTGTCTGGCGTCACCGAATCAACACGCACGCACACACACACACACACAACAGCCTGAGGGAACACACACTTACAGCCAGGTTCAATGGATGTCCAACACGTTAACCACAGTTTTACTAAAGTAACACCATGACAGTAATGTAATTCTTGCTGTACCGCAGTAACATAAGCCATTACTACACGTTCAGTCATATTCTACCTGCTACGTATTTCAACAATGATTAGCAGGTACATTATTACTGAACATGTGGGATGGAATAAAATCCCCAACACCGTGAGCTGTTTCCTACAGAGTGTATGTCTACATGATGTAGAATCAACTGCAGTAAACTACATTTTACCATTTCACTATGTCCTACCTCCACACTTACTCTGGTGAAAGTAAGTCAACAGTAATGCAGGAGTCGAGTAACACATTACAATTCAGACACAGTCATATTGCAATGGAACCAGTTACTGTGAAATAACACTAACTAGTCATCTAGAATCTAGTGCATGTTGGAAGTAACTTGACCAACTCTGATTAAAGCCCTTCAGTTACAGCTGAGAGTCTGTGTGACTGTGTCTTGACTGCTTAAGTTCACACAGTGTTTTGGTAAAGACAGTGAAAATGACATCAATGTACAAATAGGTATGGCACTAACGTGCAGCGTACAATTCACTACAAAACACGTGCAGGCACCGTGCTGCTGTTGATGATACCTGTGTGTTGTCCCTGCTTTGGACTAACCAACACACACACACACACACCCACCAGTCACAACATCCCTGCTGGAAAACATGAGTGTGTGTG
>JAVGVS010000279.1:521545-559045 GCA_032718565.1 Distichodus sexfasciatus
ATGCATGAGCTGCGCAGTCGAGCCTCGCCGCAGACGTCCAGCACGCCGTCCTGACCGCTCAAGCTGCTGTTGCGCAGGGCCGAGAGGTTGATCTGAGCGCCGGTGGTGGGGCTCGCTGTGGGACCACACACAAAATCACCACTTTAACACACACTCGACACACAACACACTGCTGCCACCTTTTATTCTAGAGCTCAAACTGTGTGTTTTTAGGGCTGAGGCCAATACCCAGCATTACTAATCAACCACAACCAATATTTCGAACAGCGTTTGAACAGTCGACCCCTTCGTACCGAGCTGTGCGAAGTTGAAGCGAGTGCCGGACGGAGAGGTGAGGCTGGAGCCGGTGGAGAAGGGGGAGTTACTGGTGGAGTCCTGCAGTCCACAGGTGGAATGAGAACGCAGCCAATCACGCGCCTCCTCCTGACGCAGCTGAGACAGGGCGTACCTGATCACACACACACACACACACACACCATCCAATCAGACTTCGCTACTAGGACATGGCTTTTAAAACACCGCTCAACTTTAATCTTGTCTTTTCATTACTGATACAGCTGCATCATGAAGACAGGGATAGCAGAGGAGTGAAGTGTTCAGAGGAGTTTGCAGCCTCTCTGCAGCAACTCTCACAGTGACGAAGCACAGATCAGCTCCGCACACACACACACACACACACATGTAAAGCTGCAGAAAAAGAGGCAACAAAGCACAACTCAAAATGAACAAATGCAAACACGAGGCCACGCCTAACAATATACAGCCAAGGATGCAGGGAGTGCTGAAGAAAAGAGTAAAAAGTGAAGAGTGCCAGCCAAACACACACACACACACACACACTGTGCACATGAACATAATGAGATTATACACACATATGCAAACAGCAGTGTTAATAACCTCGTTAAACCTTCAGGCAGTTCAGCAAGTCGACCAGCAGGTGGCACCAGAGCAGCACACAACGCAACAACAGTGCAAATCTCTCTCTCTCTCCCTCACACACACACACACAGAAGCAGCAGTGTTAGCAGCCCCCGGGCACCTTTACCTGTCTTGTTTCCGAGGCAGAGTGTTACGGCTGAATTTAGGACTAGCAGAGGGAGAGGAGAGAGTGCTGGAGGAGGAGGAAGAGGAGGAAGAAGAAGATGAGATGAAAGAACAGGGAAATAGAAGCAGAAAGAGAGGAATAAGATCAGGTGGACACGTGACTGAAGATCTGCTGCTGGAGGAAATGTGATGAGTGTTTGTTGTGACTGCTGGGTATCAGCTTTATTCCTTCTTCTTCTTCTTCTTCTTCCCACCTTTTGTCTATTAAACTGCCTTCACTGTTCTGATGTAGACACTGTTCATGACACAACATTTCCAGCTGATTGTGGAGAGCCGCAGCGCAGTGCTGTTCTTTATTAATAGTCCAACTGCTGCTCTCTTTTTATCTGTTTTCTTCCCAGGTCGTAAAAACGTAATGCTCTATTTTGGCCACAAGAGGGTGTTTTCAGTAAGGAGGACTGTCCAGTTCATTTTCCCGTTCCTGGTGTGAGCTTAAGATTTATTCAACAGAACAGAGTTTAACAGTCAAGTGAAGTATCATCAGCAGAAACTTTGATCATTATCATTTGTGACCCTCCACGGCAAAACCAGTCGCTTGTCGCAACAGAGGTTTCTGAGAAAAACAAGTGTTTATGTTGCGTGGGGTAAAATGTTGGATTTTTAGTTTTTAGTGTTTTGAAACAGTGGAAGGTCTATACTGTACTGTTGTGAATAAATTTCGCTGAAAAACTTACCCTTTCCATCCTAAAAACGTGACTTTCTTGAGGTGAGAAATTCCAGCAAATGTTAAAAGTTTGTGTTTGACAGCTCTACTTCAATATTCGCCCGTCCACTGGTTGACTAAACGTGAAGATATTTCTCCGAGAATCCATCTCCGTCTCGGTTCAGTTAACCCTAACGCCAGGTGACTATCCGTGTGTATGTGAATGCAGCGTAGAGGCTAGCGTAAATGCAAGCGTGGCATGACGCTGGCGTCCTGTGAGTGCTCGGCGATAGTCAACTTCAAAGGCAGATTTCTCCGTTTCTCCTTGGCGTGACCAGGAGAAACCCGACTCCTTTGAATGTTGATATCTCAGTCATATGTCGTCCCATTCATTTACTATAGAGATCGTTTTGAAGCTTGATTTTGCCCTTTCATCAAAACATAACTCAATTTTGAACATTTTACAGCTGGTTTTGCCGTGGAGGGTCACATTTCTCCTTTTTGATTCATTTTTACGTATTCGCGGCTCAAAAACACACAATTTCTTCAAGTCGCCCGTTTTTCGCACTCACTTTGATTTGATTATAATTATCGAGGTCAATTATTCGGTTAATCACGATGTCACAGTGCATCCGCGATGTATCATGTAGTAGAAACTGGACGCACAGACACCTGCAATACTTGGCGTACGTGGACCACTAGGTTGATTATGGTCTGCACTACTGCACAGGTCTTGGGAATCATCCACGGCTGCATGGTGATGCATGGATTATGTGATTAATTTGAACCCCCCAGTATGTTGTGCGTTGTGCTCCTTGTGCTCCACTCTACGCCAGGGCTTTCTTTGGTTCTGATTCTCAACAAGGATCCATTAGAAACAGCTTTTCAGTTTCACGGTCAACACCTATCAAATGCAACCACACTCACACACACACACAGCAGCCTCACTGAGTCTTCCCCCTGCTCACCTGTCAGGTCTTAGCTGCAGTGCGTGCCAGAGGCGGGGTGGCCGTGTGATGCACTTCTTGGTATTTTATGTCTAGATGGACTACGCTGCTGGTGTGCATGCTGTGGCGGACGGGGTCGGCACCGGCTTGACCGCTTGCCGTGGTGCCCATTGTTGCTACGTGCTGAGTGGTTGAGCGAGGGCTGGGCCTGCTCGCCGCACCCAGAGCCCGCCCCTCGCCCACTCCACGGAGGACTGCTGCCCCCGCTGCCCGGCCCGGTGGAGGTGAGTCAAGTGTGGTGAGCCAGGGTGGCGTGGGGGTTTGAGATGACCATCGAGCTCTTCAGGCTCTCGGCCGTGCTGACCGGCGGCTGCTTACAGGTTTTACCCCCAAACAACCTGGACACACGGGGCAGGATGTTAATAACCAGGGAGTCTATGATATCTGAATAATCAGCGTAATAATAATCCAAGTAATTCAACTTCAGATATGTCAGATATACGAAGCTGAAAGTGTTATTTAATATGTCATAGAGATACTCATGAGTTATCTGGGTTTATTCTTTGTTACATTTAGGTGTGTGCAAAACTGTGGGTGATAACTTACAATCTTAATCGCTTTTACCCAGCAAATGGCGTTTTGATGGCGATGATGTACTTAGAACAACGTGCAATGTGGAAATGTAATCAAAAAGATGGTGCACGTCATTAAGAGCTGATGACGGTGTTACCTGATAAGATCCACATGAACACACCACTTATTGTTTTATCTTGTTATTAGAAGATTTACTTCTTTGATACTGATTGATAATATAAAATATTTAAAACTATAATGCGCATCTTCATTCTCCCGCATATGAATTAGGAACAATATAAGATTGAATGCAGATATCAAGTATCATAATATTTTTCATCCATATCATGCAGCTCTGCTTAAAGGCAGCATCATACTGCAGGATTAACTCCTGTAATCTGTAGAAGATCATCGTATGAAATATTTACAGCATCTTTCACACTCTCTTCCATCTGCCTCCTCCTAAAACCCAGCTCCAGGTGTCTACTGTCCAAACCTCACGGAGATTAAAGCCTTCTCTGCGTGGCTCTCGTCTCAAGTCATGACCTCATCGCACGAGGTGTGTGAGAGGGGCGGAGTGTGTGCAGGAAGTGACAAATAACACACTCCTACCTCCGCCAATCATCACCCGTCAACTAAACACACACCTCCTGCGAGGCGAGGGCTTCTCCAAACTAAAGACCTGACAGGATGGAACACGGTGCAAGCGTGGTGTGTGTGTGTTTTTTGGACCATTGGCATTTTCCTGCAAAACGCTGAGCCATACGTCAGCGAACTCACTTCCTTGTTACGTTTAGAAGACGCAGGAAAGGTGTGACCCCTCACATTTACCTTCAAAAAGAACTAAATGATTAATGGTTAATAAAAATAATAGTGGTTTTATTCATTCATATTAATTCATTGTTAAAAGTCAGAGCAAAATCTCAACTGCATAACCAGCGCCTGAAAGCACTGCAACCTTTATCACAAATTTTTTTAGAATAGCTGCACGCCAAAGTCAGGCGTTTTAGACACAACAATCTCCAAGAAAGACCTCTAGAAATCCTGGAATAATACAATAAATACTGAATAATACAATTTTTGTGGTTAAAAAATATTATTATTATTATTATAATAACTGAAGCAAGAATTTGGACGGGCCTCAACACATGTGCAGCAACTTACCATGCCGGAAGTGTGTCTTTAGGGACAACAGATGAAGAGTCACACTGAGGTGTTAAGAGGAATTCATTATTTAAAACTCTAACGGCAAGATGATGTTGATTAGTGGTTCTGAATATGGCTATCAGATTTAAGTTGAAGGAACGTTATTTTTAAATATAAAATACATTTCAACATAATTAAATATATAGTAAATATATTAATGGCCAGCAATATAATGTCGTATTATTATTGTACCTCGCTTGGCGTGGGTGGCGACTTACCTCAGTGTATTGCTGCTGCGATGTCGTTTTTGTTTTGTGGGAAACGTGCGCCCTCCACTCGCACCAATAGCGTGACCTCAGATTGTCATCTCCAGGCTCCGCCCTTCTCCCAACCGGTCTGGCCGGGCAGCGGGTTGCCGTTAGTCTTGGGGCGTCTTAAATGGCCGGCGTTGGCGTTCAGTGGGGGTGAGGTTCGGCGCTCAGCCCGCCTGCGACTGCTGGTGGAGGAGCGGTTGGCGTGGCGGGCGGCGGCTCCGGAGCGGGCGGGGCGGGGCAGGCTGCGGTACTGCAGGGCCGATCGGCGCCCGGGCGTGGCCTCCTCCTGCCCGCCCGAGCCGGCCCGCCCGACCGCTCTGCTCCCTCCTCCTACCACCAGGGCGGTGGACTTGGGGATCTTCCCCAGCGTGGCGAGCCCCGGAGAATGTGGCGCCGCTTCATGGCGGCGGGCGGAGCTGAGCAGACTTTTTGAAACCACAAGGTCTGGTGAGCCTGCGGCTGAGAAGCCGAGTCTGCAGCGCTGCGATCGGCGTCGGGAGGAGGCGCTGGGCCGTTGGGCGAGGAGAGGCGACCTTTCTCTGAAGAACCTTAGCGTCGTCCGTTTTAGCTGGAGAATGAGAGACAGAGAGAGAACAAGTCACAATCCGAAAACTTTCCCAAGTACGTGTGTGTAGTGTCTTCGTAAATGCGGGGCGTCATAGCGAATCTTCAGGGCTTGAGCGGCTTCACCTCCTAATCCAAAAATATCACCCAAAAGGTAGTGATCTTCAGGAACCTACAAAGATGTCCGGTGCCATCGATTCAACCAGTGGATGTGTAATTTCCAACAATGTTAGAGCATTGCACTGTTATTGTAGATATTGTTATATTTTACGCCTATAATGCCTCTGTTGGCTGACACCTTTATATGTATAATATAAATTATACTGTACCTATAATATTCTATTACATATAGACTGTTTCAATGCTATTCTTTTTGGAATTTCCTCAACATTTACATCTTACCTAAGACTGGAATATTCAGCCTAAATGCAAAATGAGTTTTACTGATGTCAGTACTAATGTGTTATTTTATTGTCTTGGTTTTTATCATTATTGCAAAGTGCCCTTGAGTATTATGACAGATGCTCCTCAATAATATAGCGACCTCACGGCAAAACCAATGCAGCTTATGCCTTTAATTTTCAAGATGAGTTATATGTTTCATGAATGACCATAAATCAATCTTCAAGCGACACCTATATGGAATGAATGGGGCGACATATGACTGAGATATCAACATTCAAAGTGGGTTTCTTCCTGTCTGACAGAAGTGAAGCGGAGAAATCTGCCGTCGAAGTTGACCGCCGTAGCAACACTCACAAGTAGCAGTGCTGATCATGACTCATTCTGATGGCCTACGGCAGTCACAGCCACGGATAGCCCTGCGTTAGGTTAACGCTGAACTTCGGGAGGCGAATGGTTCGGAGAAATATCTTCACGCTAGTCAACCAGTGGATTTACCGTAAATATTGAGTAAGCGGTCAAAACTTTTAACATTCTGCTGGAATTGAATTCCTCACCTCAAGAAAGTCACGTTTTTAGGATGGAAAGGGTAAGTTTTTCAGCCAAATTTATTCACAACAGTACAGTATAGACCTTCCACTGTTTCAAAACACTAAAAACTAAAAATCCAACATTTTACCCCACGCAACATAAACACTTGTTTTTCTCGGAAACCTCCGTTGCGACAAGCGACTGGTTTTGCCGTGGAGCGTCACGTATACGTTATAATTATTAAATAATCAGCAGCCTACTGTTGGTTGTTTCCCAATGTCAGGCTGATTTACTAAATCACTGCTGCACTGCTGGTTTGAGCTCTGCAACAGCTTTACATGATGACCTCTCACCCGTGCCTTGTGTTTTCAGCGTCACCGTTCCCGTAGCCACCGTGGCGCTTTTGGTCCGAGGCACGGTGACGCCCACCTGGGCACTCATGCCCCGCCTCCAGGAGCCGGTCTGAGAGATGGCCACGCCCTTCCGCCCGTAGCCTCCTTTGTCTGACTCGTCTGAAACGTCTGAAGTTGGGTTACGCTTCCACTTGGAGGACGGCTCCGTCTTCACCCCGCTGTCCGAACCTCCGTCCGACCTCTTGACCTCATCCCCCGACCAGGCCGAGACGCGCTCCGCTGCCGAGTGCTTCTCGGCGTCCGTCTGCAGCTGGAAATGAAGAACAGGATATTACAGCTGTGTCTGGTGCAGAGTGAAGTGGATTGAGGAGTAAATGATGAGCGCAAGTCAACTCTGTACTCTCTACAAACATGCTCATGTAGCTAACACTGAATAATGGTGTCCTGATAATGATGTTCAAATTAGACCACAGGTCACAGGGTTCATCATGATACAAGATTGTATTAATTTAATTGACCACAATTCAACGTCTGCTGATATCACAAAGTCTGCTATGATATGATTTCAGTTCAGTTCAGGAGCCAGTGACCGATATGATACAATATCACATGCTGATTTAACACCATCTCTTTCATTCCTATCACATCACAACAAATACAGTATCATTTGACATTTTCATTCCTGAGCTCAACCTGACATGTACATGAAATCTTCTCTTTTCATATGAACAGAGCTCGTGTTGAATATGAAGTGATGCTGCACTATGTATGAAGTCTGAGCCATGTTTTCATTTTGGATCAATGCTCGTTAAAACAATGTGTAAATGTAGACTGATGCATCGTTACACCCTAATGACCGTCTGCATTGTGAGCCTCTGCCTCTGCATTAGAAGACGCAGCTTTACTTCAGCAGTCGGCGGTGTTGCCAGAGTAACTACACCATGCTGACCCGGGTCTCCAACGAGGAAAGAGGACAAAGTTCACCACAGAGAGGACAAAGCCGGTGCTTGTGTGGCTGTGTTTTGTTACCCCGAGCTCTTCTTCCACGGCCGCACTGTGTAATTAAAGCGGAGTGCAAGGTGTGCGGCGCCAAGTGATATTTATTAGCTCAGCTTTTGTCTTAAAGCAAACTGCTGCTGTTTGGTTTAGCACGGTGGGCTGCAGGGGAATCTCAATGACCTCAGGCCTGGTCAAATATTAGTCTTCAATCCAGCACTCAGAGAGAGAGAGAGAGAGAGTGGGGGAGAGGGAGAGAGATGGAGAGAGAGCCATGGTGATCCTGCAGATTTAGCTTCCTTCACAACAGACCTTGAGAGTCTAAAACCCAACTTAATTAAAGATAATTACAGGGCATGAAAGCCTCCTGATGTTGTTGAGATGTTCAGTGGCACACACATCTACTGACGTCTACTTTTATGCTGCAGTTCTTTGAAATATAAAACTATGTCTTCCATAATGCTATATACAGGAAATAGTTCTGAGATTTCTGCATTTTAGTGGCTAATGTTTAGCATCATGTACTAAAAGCTTTGGTAAAGCTGCACCCTCTTAACTGACCCCGAGCCTTGCAGACGTACGCACATTATAGTATTATTGAGATTACAGCATGTACGCTACTGCTCAAAAGTTTTAAAACAGCTCAGACCTTGCAGTTTAAATGCATGACCTGGAATAAGGTGAAAATCAGAGATGGTGAAGCTGCCAGAGATTTACATTTAAAGTCGGTGTGTTTGGCTGTAAAAGGGGGTTACTCTGATTAATCAAAAATGTAAAGAAAAGTCTGTTATACCAGCCAGAGGTGGGGAATCTGATGAACGAATAAACATTTTTAAATAACAGCATTAATACTGCAGGATTGTTCTATGCTTTAATGTCAGGCGTTTCCCTAAAAACGGAAAAACCCGCTCATGTGATGAGTCTCGAGCCAGCGGCTGTGCAGCTCGACAGATTTAAGGAGGGAGCTGCTCTGGATCTGACACCTCTAACACACCAACACTATATTTAGGCCTTAATGAAGTCTGATGACAGATTGAGTTGTTAAACGCAGTGCATGTGGTTCTCCTGGTGGCTGGGCTTCCGACGTTAAAGGCTTTTTAACACGGATAATAAATGCAGTCCAGAGCAGTGGGTGCGTCTGATCTCCACACGTTACGCTAGGCTAGCTGTTCCCCACTGTTAGTAAGATACGTCTATCTAGGAGGTAACGCTGGCTCAAGCTACTGGGAGAGCTCTACTTAATTAAACAAAGTGTTCCTAGCTTTGTGCGCTTGGTACTGCGTGGGTACTGTGGTAAAGCTGGGTTACGACTGGCATCACGACTGTCTCCTTCTTCATGTTAAACGAGGCGCTTGGTTCTGTGTGGGCAGCAGTACTGCACTAAAGTTGTCTTAATCTTCCACGTTGGTTTGATATTGGTGCTAAACCAAGCTACAAACTCCAACACATTGAACAAGCAAGACAACACACTACAAGCCCTGATCTCGGATCAATACTCGCGATCGGCCCAGACACTGAGCACAGGTATTGGCATCGGAACTGAAAGCTGCACGGGTGACTTTGTAGACTCTGTCAAGAGCGTTATGAGCTCTAACACTCCTCAAGTAAACAGTAACCACATCGTGAACACAGCATTGCACTGCAGACCGTGTGTGTGTGAGAGTGTGTGTGTGTGTCACCTGTCCGTTGCGAGATTTGCGTGACGTAGCCGGGGTGTTAGCGTAGGAGCTGATGGAGGAGCTGGTGTTGATGTCGTCAGTGTCGATGGTGTCACTGATGCCACTGCTGACAGAGCTGCTGTCATCCCAACTGGCACACACACACACACACAGAGGGAGAATGGTCAGTTATAAAGATGTTATTAAAGATTACATTTCATTTACCATCAAGTCTACATTAGGGGTCAACAGATTACGGCTCTAAATATCAACGCTGGTGTTATTATATTTATGGTTATGGTAGGGCTGAGCTATTAATCAAAAATGAATCATGAGCAACATTCTGAAACTCTAACTGACATTCAGTCACTCCACCTGTCCAGTCTGCCACCACATCAGTTATTTAAAAATCACAAGGATGTGTACTTTTTGATTGGCCAAAAATATCCCGGCTTTAATAGGTGTCAGTGAACTATGGGGCAAAGAGCTAACAAAAAGCCCCGAAACAAAATAACTTCAACAATCATCAGCACAGTGCAGTGCAGCACAGATACAAGATAGAGATAAAACATACGGTACACGCGTCAGAATAAAACATGGCCTTATCCACTATTTCACCAAACATAATGACAACTGCTCTGATCCAGATGCTTGAGTATAAAAATACAGTCACAACAGCAGATCGGTAAAGATCAGTATTGTTATCAGCCCTGACAAAAACAAAAACAGTTACAACACATCTCTCATCACACTACGTCCAGCGCCCGCCGACTGCACCAGCTTTAACCCAGTGAACACACTCAGCACATGCCTTTAATACGGAGACTCCCCCTTTAACACTCCATCTAATGCTGCAATGGAGAGAGGAAACCCCTGT
Source organism: Distichodus sexfasciatus (assembly GCA_032718565.1). Taxonomy (NCBI): domain Eukaryota; kingdom Metazoa; phylum Chordata; class Actinopteri; order Characiformes; family Distichodontidae; genus Distichodus; species Distichodus sexfasciatus. The sequence continues at coordinate 531,654 of JAVGVS010000279.1, forward strand.
GTGACAATACGTGGAGTCCAAAAACCACAGACTGTACAGATGCTGAATCTCTCACACACACACACTCTTAAAATGTCCTGAGTACAGCCGTTTCAACAGATAGACTTCTATCTCTTCCTCCAAGTCTAAACTTCATCTAAACTAAAAATGACTGGCTCTCACCAAGCGCTCTGAAAACCCACTCACACACTTCTCACCAGGATCCTGAGGAACACCAGGAACACATCTCCACTGTGTGTAAAACATGATCTTATTGGATCTGCGTCAGCTCTACAGCTGCAGAACATTTGACTGTTTTAAGTTCCTTTAGATCAAATTTAAGAGAAAACTTAATCAGACTTGTTCTCCTTACTCTCTCACACACACTCACACACACACTCACTCACTCACTCAGTGTGGTCCTACCCATGACTGGCTCCAGGTGGGTGATAAAGAGTGGACAGTGAGACGGTCAGCACAGACTCCACTGGGTGTAGATTCCTCATCACAACCTCCTCACACTTCTCCTGTCTCTCTCCTCGTCTCTACCTGTGTCCCCTCGTCTCTTTCTGTGTCTCCTCGTCTCTACCTGTCTCTCCTCGTCTCTACCTGTCTCTCCTCGTCTCTACCTGTGTCCCCTCGTCTCTACCTGTCTCTCCTCGTCTCTACCTGTCTCTCCTTGTCTCTATCTGTGTCTCCTCGTCTCTACCTGTCTCTCCTCGTCTCTACCTGTGTCTATGCTCTGACTCTCCGCTGTTCTGCTTCAGATTTCACTCTCTTCTCACACACTTCACTCCGCTCTGTAATCTGATCTCAGGGCAGAGTTAACCTACACACACACACAGCACAGAGCACAAGGGGGAGACACATTTACCCCCTACACACACACATCTCCACCCATTTAACCCCTACACACACACACACACACACACAGACATAAAGGCAGAGAAAAGAGTGAGGATGAGAATCAGGCACTGTGAGACACAGCCTCTCTCTCTCTCTCTCTCTCTCTCACACACACACACACTTCTGGGCCGGTCGTGCTGAGTGTGTGATGCTAATTAGAGAACAGCTTTGTGACTGAAGGTTTTCTCTCTGGCACACAAACCTGCTATTACTGCCTCCCCGAGCCGAGCAGACCACACCAACCCACACACTGCCTCCCTCCCCGTCTCTCTGTCTGTCTCACACACACTCACACACACTTTCTCTCGTATTAGCAGCAGATCAGCTGAATTAAACTCTGCCCATTCAATCAGATATCCCCACCATCAGACTGCTGAACGTAGCTTGTAAATCTTACAACTAATATCACACTGACGTCACCTGTGTGTGTTTTGTTGCCACTACTGCTCATCAGGAACTTGGTCTTAAGTAAAACTCCAGAAGCTAAAGTCTTGCATAAAAATCCACACGATAAAATGAATGTGCTCTACAGCATTTGTAGATTCAGTCTTCATCTAAAGACAAATCTCAAATAAGAAAACGTCAGGAACTTGGTGAACACTGCATAAGTGGGAACAAATTTCTTCTCAAGACGCCCAGGAGTAAATAATGCCTAAGTCTGCTGCAAAACTTCAATTACATTGACTTAAAATGATTGTAATGTGTGTGTGTGTGTGTGTGAGAGGATGTGTGTGTGTGTGTGTAAATACTGCGTCAAAGCCAGAGTCCTAATGAAGAGGACGTGTGTGTGCGTGTGAGAGTTTGTGAGCAGTCCAAAGGAAGCCGGACACAGCAGGAGTTTAGAGGAAGTCTCTGCTACACACACACGTCTCAGAGAAACTATCTGATCTACACATTCCTCCTCCTCCTCCTCACGTCTCCCTCTTTACCCTGGCAGAGGTCACAGGGCAAAGGTCAGGTGCAGCCGGCCTTCAAAAGCAGACCAATGGGAGGAGCAGCAATCTGGGAGTGATTTGGGAGAAATCTCCATTTCTGCTCTCCTTGTGAGGGTGTGTGTGAGGGAGAAGGAGCAGGGTGTGTGTGTGTGTGTGTGTTTAGGGTGTGTGACGGCCTCTGTCTCCTCTACAACCTAACTGTAGTTAGCAGCAAAACCTCAGGCCTAAAATACACTCTCCACTCCCACTTCCACTTCCACACACACACGCATGCATTACTGTCTTTATGAGCTACTTCCACTGACCCCCATAATAACACTACATTAACAGCTGACCCCAACCCTGACCCAAAACTAACCTTTTACCTCTGTTAGTTTCTCACATCAAACATTTTCTACAAAATCACTTCTCCTCATGAACCACAACATCCCCACAGGGCATTTGGTAGCATAACGGTCAGGGAGTTGACCCCATGATCGGAAAGTCGCTGGTTCAAGTCCCGGACCAGTGAAGATACCACTGAGGTGCTCTGTCCTGTCTTTTAGGGGACAGCCGGGTCCTCACAACCCTCACCTCACACACACACACACACACACACCCCCCCAAACACACAAGCACGGCCACTCTCTTCCTCTGACACACTCTCACACGCACACACATAGAAAGGAGGTGTCCCAGCGCCTGCAGTGTTTACACACATGTACACCATTACCCATCATGCCCCTGTGATACAGCAGCTGATATGACATCACAGGTCACCGGGTCAGCAGGTCACTCCCCCCACAATGCCCCCTCCCAGGTCTGTTTGGTGTTTGGTTGCAGCGAGTCCGATCCAGGTGATGAAGAGCAGAGCTGCGGTGGACAGAGGCTCGGCTCAGCTGGACCTCAACACAGCACGGCGCTGAGCAGAAATCAGGCCTCAGCTCTTCACATGTACACGAGGCGGTCTTTTCCCCTGGCTGGGAGTTCAGGCTGGTTATACGTGGCGTGCTGGAGGTAGGATATGAGCCCTCACCCTAACCACTAGACCACCCTTTATACAGTATGTGGCTAGGAGAACGTGACGGCAGCTAGAGAGAGTTACTGCAGCACACCAACACACCTGTAAACACCTGGCTCTCTCGACGCAGCATCTGAACACACGAGAGGCAGCTCGTTCACACAGGACAGACACATCTCACCTATGACCTCAGGAGTGCAGGAAGAGAGGAGGAGATAGAGATGAGTTGGTGTGTGTGTGTGTGTGTGTGAGTGGAGCAGGCAGTAGATGGGAAAGTGGTAGATTTGGGACAAGGCCGGGTCGTTCCCGAACACGCCGGGGCATTCCAGGCTTTTTCCAGCTCTGTGTGGTAAAGGAATGACCCAGCTCTCTCTCTCTCTCGCACACACACACACACACACACAATACGCTTCACTGTACGGTTTGGGGATACTCCAGTCCTTTACAACCCTCTCTTTAAATTGCCTATTGTTCAACTTGTACAGTAATGTCCATGTTCTTCTCTTATATTAGCATCTTGTACATATTTGTGACCCGATCTGCCGTAATGAGTCGGAAGTCTGCGTTCTATTTATTTAGATATGAGCCGATTATGTTGAAAAACATCAAAAATATTGATTTTTCTTTTTTGGAGACCAGATTAATTTTGAAGACCTTTTCTTTCATATAAGACCAAAAAAGAAAAATCGATATTTTGGATGTTTTTCAACATAATCAGCCCGTATCTAAATAAATAGAACGCCGACTTCCGACTCATTACGGCAGATCGGGTCACAAATCTATTTAACTTCTAAATTTTTAAATTCTTTTGGTTCTTAATGTGAACATCCTGGACAATAAACCACTGATTCTGATTCTAATAAATATGTCAGTAGAAGCCAAGCAGAAGTGTTTATCAAGCCCTAGCTGGAAATCAGTTCGACATTCACCCCAGCTTCTACTGTACACCAGCCCTCTCCTGACCTCCACACACACACACACAGGGAATTTAACACCTACTCATGACCTCCACCGCCCCTACACCCCCTAGCAACAAGATTACTACATCTGGGCAGACGGCCAGTGTGTGTGTGTGTGTGTGTACATGAGGCGTAGAGTCTGCAGATTTTACACCGGCTTCACATGCTTCTAGTAATAATGATTATATACCCAGGGCATGTGAAAAAGGTAGGATAAACATCACACACACACACAGCAAGTAAACCCTCATTAAGTAGGGTTTAATTTTCTGTTTACCTTCTCAGAGAAGTGAGACCTGCCTCTCACTCACTCTCTCTCTCTCACACACACACACACAGTTGGCCTCTGGACAGGATGTGATGTAGCGTGCAGTGGAAAAGTCTTGGGACATCCCTCTTTTCCTTAGTCAATTTCCTTGGTCTATATTCAAGTCAATTCAATTCAGTTTTATTTGTATAACGCTCCTAACAACAGTTATTATCACAAAGCGCTTCACATATGACCAGCCCAAACGCCCACAAGCAAACCTGAGGCCACAGTGGCAAGAAACACTCCCTCTAGTGGAAACCAGGACTCGGAGCTGGACTACATCCTCCTCAGGGCGACCGGGTGCTTTGTCCTGCAGTTTTATGTATGAAATGTGATATACGAGTAAACCTTCTTCTTATTATTATTATTTATATGTTGCTAGTAACAGGAGACAACAGGTAGAGTGATTTACTGCAGGATGCACAAACCTACATGTTAATCCTCTTCCTGACGTCTACATTAAACAACACATCAGACGGTTTGGCGCAGCAGCAGCAGCAGCAGCAGTACTGTATTACTGTATTGTGCAGAGTTACTAAGCGTGCTCCGGACCTGCAGCGTGTGTAGTGCTGGTATTGTAGCGTGTTATGGAGTGTGTGAAGGTGTAGATGTCTGCCTGCATGGAGCTGTAGTAAGCGAGCTGCACACTGATGGTGGTCTCACACTAACACTGGGAGAGCTGGATGAAATATGACACATAAACACCGCTGATCAGTGCAGCTGCTCACCTCTAACCTGAGCAGATCTGGAGTAAAGTGATCAGCGTGATAAAACCAGACAAATCTCACAAAGAGAATTCCAACAACAAACACCTCTCACTTTAAATAACAACCTCCTTCTGCCCTGCCCACACACACACCATGCTGTAACCCCTAAAAGCTGGACAGCAGCCCCTCCCTCTCTCCGAGCTGATCTCTTACCTGACCCCTCGTCCCTCTCCTCCCAGCGCAGGAATCTCACCATAACATCACACTCCACACTGCACGTCTGCCGCTCCACTTCCCCCCAACATTCCCACTGCTCCACATCAACGCTGCAGGAATCCTGCTCCCTGGCCCTCTCTTTCCCCTCTACATCCAGAAATCTCACACTTCCACCCGTATCTCTCTCTCTCTCTCCCCACTCCTGCAGCTCAGTGAGAACAACAGCAGATGAAAGCAGGTGTACAGCTGGCAGGCCCCACCCCTAACACGCACACACACACACACACACACCGCTGTGGTGCCGAGAGCCCCGAGCCCCTCCTTTGAGTCCCTCTGTAGTGCAGGTGTGCTGTAGACAGATAGGGGTGGGGTCGCCACACACACACACACTTGTGTTAGTATCTTTGTGAACTACTTCCATAATGACTAGATGTAAATAATACTACAGCCAGCCCTGCTCACTAATCTCTTTTAGTTTCTCACATCAAACTTGCACAGTTTCTATAAAATCACATCCCAAACACGTCCACATTAAACCATGAACAATCTACCACTCATATCATATCCTCTCTTTTATGGAGCAGGCAGGTCCTCACAACACCCTAAACACACACACACACACCAGTGTTCTCCATCATTACAAGTGCTCTGACTTTGTTCTTCACCGTGTTCTCAGCAACTGCAGTTGTTTAAATGTGCTTTATACATTATTCTGACTTGACACACACACACACACACACACACACACGGTGGTCTTTGTTCTTTGAACACCTTCACACACAGTTTCATCTGAGTGTGTGAGTAAGAGTGTATTGTGCTCTTCCCCCCTCCCCAAACTGACCCACCCGAGTGCTGCAGATGGGGATTACGCAGCTTTAGAGTCGGACTGGAGATTTTGCACATGGAGCTGTTTGAAGTCAGCTCACTTCACGCTGACCTTACAACTCATACACTTACACACATATGTTAGACACACACACACATACCACTTCCCACACTCACACACACTCACGGGGAAGAGTGTGTTAGTGAAAGTGCAGTGGCAGCAGTACAACCGGCTTCTCTCCAGGTTCTAAAGAACAATGTCTTATCCTCAGGTAAATCATCTGAGTGTGTGTGTGTGTGTGTGTGTTAGAAAGAGGGGTGGAGAAAGAGAATGAAGGGTGTGTCTGGTCTGCCTAATTAATGAGTGTGTGAATGTCTGCATTTCCTCTACATCAAGCCACATCCACATTAATCATCCGCACAAAAATATCAGCCTTTTACTTTGGTGGGTCTGGCTCCACACACACACACACACACACCATAAACCCGAGATTAGGAGCAGAATGGTGATGAAGGTACCTGTCGGCGTCCCCCTGTCCTGTCGAGGCGTTCCTCTGCAGCGTCTCCCTCACCACCGCCATGCTGTCCTGCAGACGGTTCAGCCTCCGAGTGCACAGACTCAAACCCCCGTCCGTCAGGTAGCTGGCACAGAGAGGAGGAGGCGAGAGAGAGAGAGAGAGAGAGGGATTATCTTCTTCTTCTTCCTAATCCATCCATCCACATGGCCGGTGTGTGTTCAGCTCAGAGCAGCAGCAGGGAAACTTCAACACCGAGCTGTAACGCGTCTACTCTCACCACACACTCTCCCCTACTGCTGCCTCACACAACGTTCATGAAGGAGTAGAGCTGGCTTACGACTGTGTGTGTGTGTGTGTGTGTGTGTGTCGGGGTTAGAGGGGGGCAGTAGTTGCTGCTCCTCCTGTGTATTTTTATAGAGGAGGTAAAAGATCCATCTTGTGTTTTGACAGGCAGCACATTAATCAGGACTGTATTACCTCAGCTGAACTAGCAGCCACCCTACACTACACACACACACACACACACACACACAATACACACACACATACCACCCACTCAAATTAATATTTACTCAGTCTTTTTCTAGTGAAACAAATGTTACAAGCTCAACTGTTTTATAGAGCGGGAGTCTCTCATAGCCCACACACATACACACACACACACACACACACACTCTAAAGCAGCATGAGAGCGTCTAACACACACACACTGGGCATGACATAGATACACGCATGCTTAAACATACTGAACACTATAAATACATTACGTTGAGCAGCGTGATGAAAACACTCCACTCCTGCTGCACGATCACAAGCTAAATAAATGTTTCAAATATTGCTTCATATGTCACAACACACTCCCACAGTCTGGACGCACACACACACACACACACACACACTGGGAGGAAGAGACTCTGTCTTAACATCTCTTCCAGACTGATTAATGAGTTCGTGTGTGTGTGTGTGTGTGTGTGTGTGTTGTTTTGGTGTGCTCTCTCTCTGGCTAACTGAGGGCTTTATGTTGCTGAACGGCCAAGTGAAGAGAGAGGAGGATGAAGAGGAGATGTAGAGGAGCTCACTCTATTCCTCCACTTTCATCTCCCCCTCGTTCCCTCCCCATCTCCCCCTTGTTCCCTCCCCATCTCCCCCTCGTTCCCTCCCCATCTCCCCCTCGTTCCTCCCCATCTCTCTCGTTCCCTCCCCCATCTCCCTCGTTCCTCCCCATCTCTCCCTCGTTCCATCCCCTTCTCTCTCTCCTTGTTCCCTCCCCATCCCCCCTCGTTCCTCCCCATCTCCCCCTCATTCCCTCCCCATCTCTCCCTTGTTCCCTCCCCATCTCTCTCTTCTTTCCCATCTCTCCTTTCCTCCCTCTTTCCCTCTAAAACTCTCTCTCTTCCCCACCTTTGTCTCTCTCTCTCTCAGTGCTGGTAAATGACTCCCATTCACACACTATCTTGTTGACCCACAGGTAGTGTGTGTGTGTGTGGCTGTGTGTGTGTGTGTGATGACCAGCAACAGGGAGATAGTTTTACATTGTGCTGTGTTCTAACAAGAGGAGCTCTACAGGATTTGTCTCCAGGTCAGCAGCTTCACTCCTCTACACTCTCCTCAGCACAGTGGGTTCACTTTAACAGAGAGTGTGAGATAACGATGTTCACACACACACACACACACACACACTTACTGCTCTAACAGCTCAATAACACACACAGGAGGTGACCCCTGTAACTGCTGCTGAGTGCCGACAGGGGCGTGGTGATGAACATCTACATTTCCAGATGCGTGCAGGAACAGTAAGAGCACAGCACCCCCTAGAGGATGATTACAGAGCTGCTGACCAGCCAGGAAACTGACCACTAATGGCAGAACTGCAATGATGAGTCCACACTGGACAAAATGGGGACATGTACAGGTGTGCAGACTTCAGCAAGTGTGTGGAAGTTGGTAGTGTAACGGTCAGGGAGTTGGCCCTGTGATCACCGGTGCAGAGTCCCAGACCCGGTAAAATTACCTAAAATTGCTCATGAGCAGGATACCGTTCATGCAACTTGAAAACAACCAGGAAAATCGAGTAGCAACTTTAATAAAGAAGACAAACAAACACTAGCAACCAATTTTCCACAAATGAAATCAGTGCAAGACATCATTTTTGCCGTGTCCCCTGACCACCTAGTTGTGCATGTGCAGTGTCCATGAGCACGTTGGATGGGTTTTCTGCATGGTCACTGCTCTACTCACCCGCTGCTCAGCTCGTCGGCTCGGGCGTTTTTAGCCAGAACGTCCCCATCGCTGGCGTATCCGCTGACGTCAGCTCGTCCCCCTGCTAAGCCCAGCTCAGCCTGAGAAGCGCGCCACGTGCCGCCAACTGTCTCTTGATGGGCGGGGTATCGTAACGACGCTGCGCCCGGCCCGCCCCTCCGCCCGCGGAGTGCCATTGCCCAGCGGCGTCGCCCGCCTGCAGTCTCAGGCTGGACGGCCACTCGGGGCGATCCGAGGCGGCGCGAGCGGAGCGAGGCAGACTCCAGACGCGGCCGCCCAGCTCTGTAGTGATGCTGCTGTCGAAGGTGGTCTCCAGCGTGCTGCACATACAACACACACACACAACACACTCTTAATCACAGTGAAGTGAAATGTGTGCTAGAGGACAAATCTTTATGGTTTTCAGGGGAAAGCAGCCTGACCGCTCTACATCAACCTGGTTTAAGGCTGTAGTGAATAGACCTGACCACATGGGGGCACTGTAGCCACACTAATCACCTCCTCCAAAACACTAACGTCCAGTACTGCACAACAGCCTTTAACCATCCCTCATTACTCAAGACCACATTAAAACATAAGAGGGTCCGGCTCTAGCCTGACCCTAGCTAGCGATGAATAAACGAGGTGAAAAACCACAGATGTCTGTTCTGTAAAAAACCGATACGATTCACTGCTTCTGACTTCTCTCAGACTCACTATGGAATAAATTTAAACTCAGTTTATTCCATGTTCTGACCTGTGAGTGATCTGCGTGCCCCGCAGGCTGGACATGGTCTCCTCCAGGTTCTGCCGCAGGTCAGCGATGTTCTTGACGGTCCTCAGTCTCCTGGTCTCAGGGTCTTCGCCTAAACCAGCAGAGAGAGAGAGGTGACCAACGGGCTCTTACAGAACTATCCTTATTGAGAATTAACCTACAATAAAACAGTCCCCAGATCCACCTCTGGTTTGGATTCAGTACAGATCATTTCTCCATCTAAAAGCTCTGCCAGTACGTTCTCTAATATTGATTACCAGCTGAGAGCATGCAGCGTATGACCTTTATGAGGAAATCTCTCCATTAGACCACTCTAATCTCTAATGTCCTGCACACAGACGGATATAGATAATCAAACACATCAGACCTGCGCCATCCATCTCTCAGACGGACACACCACCCACCTGACAGGTCTTCGACGGACGTGTGGTTGTTCTTGGAGAGGGAGCTGGAGTCACCCTGCCGGCCGCTGGGACCCGAGTCGGTGCTGATGGTGTCGTCACCCTCCGTCTGGGACCTGGAGAGAACATCCAGCACATCGGTCAGAATCATCACAGCATTAAACAATCCAAACCCTCTCAACACCAACACCACACTGGGTCTGAGTGCAGCTCTATATTACAGGACTGCCTAATGATTATATTGATAATCGATTAATATAATATGTCCATTCTTTCCCTGATTAATCACTTTGATGACTGTTTTAAATTGGACAATGAATACACATTAAATTAAAGACTCCATAAATCTTTTAAAATGATATTGAAAAATACATTTACTACTAATTGTTAGGGCTGGGTATCGTTGCTGATTTCCTGAGTCGATACGATTCCGATTCACAAGGTCATGATCTGATTCAATTCTTGATTCGATTCGATTCGATATCGATTTATTTAGAGATTTCTTTGCGTCAATACTAGTTTTGCTTGGTTATAAAATAACTTGTTTTAAAACTGAAGTGTTGCCAAACATCGGCCTTTAGGCCAGACGGTGATTGAGCGGGCAACTTCAGCCATGGCTCTGTTTGGTTTGGGTTTCGCCGGTCTCACGTTTTTATAGCTCTCCTTCGCGGTCGCGAGAAGTCATAGCCACAGGAAAAGATCAATCCGCGAATTTTTGAATCGATATCGTATTTTTGAGCGAATCGTGATAGGTGAATCGATTTTTGAACCTGACCCCTACTAATTGTGTAATATTTTTACATTTAAATATGCACATCTTTTTTAAAGAGACATTAATTTAAACGATTCCTAACGACATTTATCATATTACAGTATGAGAAGTGAGAGACTTGATGAGTTAAGACACTGTAACACACCTGTAGGCCATTTATTGTAAACCTTTTCGTCAATAAATTATTATCAATTTATTATCATGTTTTAAAGCACACGGGGAACATTGCAGCTCTGGATGAAACAGGAAGCCAACAACAGCGATGCTGACACTTCAACCGGAGGGTAGAAAACAGAATAATCTAAAACTGGCCCTCATTAGTGACAAGCGGGTCCAGGGTCACAGAGGCACTGACGGGGCAGGAATTAAAGAAACAAGCAGGACAGGGAATGTTCCGGAGGAAATACCAGGCAAACACTTAACAGCTGAGCGTGATGGGGAGTATGGCACACACACATGCATACTGCAAATAATCAGAAACACTCTGCAAGTTCTGACCTCGGCACCGCCGTGAGCTCTCTACACGCTGGTCCACATCTACACACTGCTGTTATTATACAGATATGAACAGATATTTTCTCTCCTCCAAGAGTCTAGCAATCATCTTAGCTGAGTAACAACTCACTGCACTGCACTTACAGAAATGCTCATTGACAAATAGAGTCCTGAATCTGGCCGTGTGAACGATCAGGTTTTACATTCTGTTTAAACTGCTGTTAGTTTCTACAAATGTCAGCAGTGTTTAAGAGTCAGCCGCAGGATGGATGGACTATAAGAGGAATAACTTTACTGCCCGATCCACTGCTCGAGATGTCTGCGGCCGGTCAACAAAATGTAATTCTTGTAAAACATTCAGCAAAAACACTCTGTAATCCCATGTCCAGCCTCCGCTGGCTTCTCCCACCTCACACCGGAAGCGTCACATACAATAGCGTGCAGACAGTGTGGGTTTCAAACTTATCAGAAAATATTTTCATAGTTATTATTTCTAATTAAAGAGTGGAGGTGTAACGATACATCAATCCTTGATCATGAATTCAGTGATCAAGGAGCCCACGGCATCAGTCTAAAATGAAAGCATCAATCAGACATCGTCCGTGCTGTAATGTCAATTTAAACTGAACAGAAGGTTTATTTTATTAAAAATATTATACGTTTGGTTTTAGCTAAATGTGTGGTTGATCGGTTTGGAAGTGATGATGTTAAACTCCAGCTCGCGGCATTCTCTCATATCACTGGCTCCTGAACTCAATGGACATCATTGTGATTTACACTCTTATTAAATTCAGGAGGATTTATTCTTCTTCACCCATTGTAATCCCAGTATAAAGTGGATCAGATTTGGCTATGGTTTGCCGGTTTAGTCTGGATTGAGCATCTAATTCAGGGTGTCAGTGGTGGTAGCGCCCCTTTAATCCCCCCTCAGGCTCACCTGTACATGAAGGGGGCGACGGTGGCGGTGTTGGGGTGGCTGTACTGCTGCTGGGGCTGGGGCAGCTGCACGCTCACTGTGTTGCTGGCCGTGGACTGCGTGGTGCCGGCGTTGGCGCGTGGGGCGCGTGGCTCTTGCCCTCGGTGGAGGCGAGGCTGGAGGATGAGGGCGATGGCGGCTGTGTCTCTGGAGCCGAGCCCGCCTCCCAGCAGCCTTTCGTGGCACGTTCGTTGTCTTTGCCCGAGCGTAACTCCTGAGCTTTACCGTTCTGGACCTTGCGCCTTCCCGGTTTGGGGATGCCGCTGTGCTGGGGGGCAGTCTTTTCTTGGCGCGCCTTTGCTCCCCTTTGGGAATATAGGTAGCGATCTTAGGAATCGTTTAGGCTCCGCTTCCTGCAAGGCCACTTCCGTTCCTCCAGGAACCTCCTCCATGGGCTCCTCCTTAAACTCCGTCTTTAGGGCCCCTCGTTTGACGCCTCCTTCCCTACGCTCCTTGTCTTTCATCATCCTTCTCCTTCTCTTTTTCAGAGGCTTTTGTGGAGCCCTTTTTGGAGGTGAGCGCCCGGCTTGAAGGTGCGCTGTGCGATGCCCTTCAGGGCGATCTTTGGGCTGCTGCTGGTCCAGGCGGCAGGCGGAGCTGTGTCAGGGGCAGAGGCGTTACCTAAGCCTCCTCCAGTAGCTCTGGGTGTTGAAACAGCCTCTGCCTTCTCCGTCTGCACCCAGCTCTCTACCTGTGTGGTGTTGCCCGTGGTGGTAGGCTCCTCTGGCTGCGCGGAGGCGACAGAGCCTTGCTGTTGAGGCGGGCTTGTCCAGCGCCGGATCTCTGCGAGGCAGGACTTTGGCTGGCAGGCTCGTGCCGTGGCAGTGGGGGCTTAGCCGAGGCGTCCTGCTTGGCGGAGGAGGAGGAGGTAGACGTGTGCTTAGTGCCCGCAGTTGCCCCTCCAGGGTTTGGTGCTGGCGTTGGGCTGGGGGATGGAGGAGGAGGAGGAGGAGGATGGCACAGTGCTGGTGATGACGGAGGCTGGCAGGGAGGACGGGGCATGCTCACTCATACCTGGAGGCGGGGAGGCGATGTTGTCTGCCGTTTCTGGAGAAGAAGAGATGTCAAGCATGAGAAAAGTGGAAAACATCCGTGCACTGGCAACACCAAGAGACAGTGCTGAGCGATGGACAGTGATGGGAAAGCTTTTTAAAGGCTATGTACTTTTAGGTTTTCAGAGCTGTACGTTTTGATGCCATCTTAACCAAGGTTGACTTCATTTCTTGACTTCATTTTCCAACTCCATCTAATAGCTACCAGAGTGCTGCTGATGCAATAATGGCGGGAATAATGCTTCTACCGGATGCCACTTTTGCAAATTCATCACCACCAACAATTCCAAACCAAACATTTTCAGTAGCAATGCAATGCACATAGTTATCTGTAAACTAAGTAATTAGTTTTAATAGTTTACTACTGACAAGCTACTGAGAAACTAGTTGTTAATAGTGTCACTGATGTTACTAAGTTACTGAAGTTAAAAAGGAGAAAAGCAGAACAATTAAACTGCAGTGAAAAGGAGGACGAGAGAAGACAAAAGGGTGAAAGGAGAAGACGAAGGAGGTTTACACAAGACCTGGATATTGACAACTCTCTCCCTGCCTTATAAGGCCCTCTGGTCCCGAGCCAGCGCTGCTGCACCACAGACTGGGGAGCCATTTTAAACTGTTTACACCATCACTGAGAGTCCAACTTTAATCTCACATTTTACAGCCAAAACCCTGTCACTGCAGCTTGACCACCACAGACAGGGAGCCCTGTACATCGCTGTAGAAGTGCTTAAGGAATAAACTGTAAGAAGTCTCCCGATAAGAAACACACACACATTTAAAACACGGTAACAACACCCAGCCAGTGACACCACACCCACACTACGTAACGTTGCTTACGTCTCTATAAGGTTGAATGTCTTACTCTAAATACTTGCTTTAAAAAAGACAGGACTACAGTAAAAGCTTTGTGTCCTGAGTCGGTTGTGCTGGGAGTACTGGCGGCGACAGCCACCTCAAAAGCAGTCCACGAGTCAAAAACGGAACGTGAGGTGTGTCCCACACACACACCAAGAATTTCTCTCACAACTCTGCTCTCCACCAGCCTCTTCATCCACGGACCCTCCACACACCTCCCCAAATCTCTCCCTTCCTCTCCCTCACTCTGTGTCTGAGTCCTAACCGACCAACAACGTTACAATTTCACACCACTGTAAGATAAGCTATAAACAGTCAGATACACACACGTCTCATTTCTCATGACAAATCAGACTGTCTACATCTGACAGCTCTCACAAATGTTTGCACAGTGATATCATGATCACGAATCCACGTTCAGACAAAAGAATTCCTTCTGTAAAAGAATCTAAAGTTACACACACACACACACAGCCCGAGCTGCATCAAAACTGTACACATTTTCTAAGCAGTGCTTTTCTAAGTAACACAAACCCGATATAACACAACAGTGTATATCTCTCTCCTCTGCTTGTGTGTGTGTGTGAGTGTGTGAGCTGGAGAAGGGAAGAGTGTGTTCCCATTTCCCCCAGTTCAGCATTATCAAGCAGCACAAAAACACAAAGCAGCAATTAGGAAGTGATTAAGGCCCAATTAGCCATGCCAGCCTGAACCAAACCGGTCAGAACACTAACCACTTCCAATAGGTGGTCAGGAAGAGGACTTGGTTTCATTCATGGTTCAGATGCAGCTGTAAGGAAATGTGAGGAGCAGATGGAAGAATGAAGATGTGGTGTTTTATATCATTTTATTCGGTAACAGTGCAGGTATGATAAGGGCAGTACAGTGTGGAGGAACTGGACATGATGATGATGATGATGATGAAGATGAAGATGATGAAGATGGTGCAGTGTGGACTATACAGCATGCTGAACATGATTAATACTGCAGTTCTACACGACCCCCATCATTACAGCACTTCTATTTATATACTGTATATATATATATATATATATATATATTTCAACATATACATATTGTTCAGTGTGTTGTGACTTTTCTGTGATATTCAGTTTATAAATATCCCCCCCCCACACACACACACACCCCAAATCTGGACTGCATCTATTAACATCTAGATAGCAGATAACAACATCCGCAGCCAGCACACACACACACACACACTCCATTGCCAGATTAAGCACACACACACTATTTATAGTGCTCCCTGTACTGCACTATAAGCAACCCAGTCTGAAACCTTCTGTATAAACACACTACTGTTGCTACACACACACCTGCAGCGCACACACACACACACACACACACACACACACACACACACACACACACACGCACACACGCACACGCACGCACACGCACGCACACGCACACACACACACACACACACACACACACACACACACACACACACGCACACACACACAGAAGCGGCAGCAACAACTCATACATAAACACTGCCTCTATATAACTCTTTTAAATGAAACCTCATGGAATGTGGACGTGTCGATCCATCAAGCTGTGGAGAGAACTGATGGATTCACACTTCCACATTACATCTCACGCTCTCTCTCTCTCTCTCTCTCTCTCACACACACACTCTTCAGCAGGTATGAACTTGATCACTTCACTGTCCTGATGAGGAACACCAGAGAACGGTGTAGTACATACTACTGTAGCTTCATAGTGCTGCAACAAGAAGCATACTGCATACTTGCCCCACACAACAGGCCCCAGTGTGTGTGTGTGTGTGTGTGTGTGTGTGTGTCTTCAGTGACCTCTTTTCTGATCCATTCAGATCTAACAAAGCACGTCTATAGAGGCTCTGGTTCACAAGCTCAAACAGGTCAGTACACACACACACACACAAAACAAAGTGGGGAGGGAGTCCCTCTCTCTCACACACACACACACACACACACTCTCACTGATGTGTGAACTGTAGTGACATCAGCAACTGAACTCACACTGTGATGATGGGGTCTGACAGATTATAGTTACATTATATTGCTCCACCAGCATTTCAGTTTGTTTTGCTAACACACACACATCTGTCTGCTTCTATGCCTGTGTCACCACAGTGTGTGGGTGTTGGTGGTCTAGTGGTAGGACACTCGCCTTTGGACCAAGAGGTTCTGGGATCGAATCCAATCTCTGGTGTTACCAACATTAGGTCCCTGAGCAAGACCCTTAACCCTAAGCTGCTCTCAGGGGAACTGTCCCTGAAATTAGTAAATGTAAGTCGCTCTGGATAAGAGCGTCTGCTAAATACTGTAAATGTAAACCACGAAAAGGCACACTGCACTTTGCATATGTACCGTGCACGTGTTCTCTTCCTCTTCACGGTGTAAATCTCTGTTCAGGAAACACATGGTTCTTCATGTTTGTGTTCTTGGTGATAACTAACTCTGTTGTTCATGTCTATTTTAATTTGCAGTCTTACCAACCATCAGGCAGGATGTCTTACAGGTAACAAATCTTCACCTGAATCACTGCTCATGTAGCTTCAGGACACCAGCAGCAGCAGCAGGAGGGATGGACGTGGTCTAAAATACTCACTGCTGGACCAAGAGGTCGTGGGTTCAAATCCCCCCTCCAGCATTACCACCCCCCAACCCCAAGCTGTCACTGTAACTAGGAGAAGTAACTTCCTCTGGATAAGAGCGTCTGCTAAATAAGCTCCTCTTCCCCAACTCCACCATCACACAGAAGTGCAGGTGTGTCAGAGACGGAGGGGGGCGATGTAGACCAGCAGAAGGGTGAGGAGAGAGAGAGAGACAGACCTTTGTGCTGCGTTGCTGCAGGTTTGGTTTTGTCGCTGAAGGCTTGACTCCTGCGGTTCCCTGCAGAGCTGATGGAGCTGCGTGGAGAGCCATCGCTGACCGCTGCGGACACACGCACCGCCGGACCGGGCAGTCTGGACACGGAGGGAGAGAGAGAGAAGAATAAAAACCAGAAGAGTGTGGACAGGTTAAAGGAGAGCTGCATCTCTACAGTAGAGACTAACAGTGCTAACAGTGAAGGCAGGAACACACACATCAGAACACAGCAACACATCCGTGACACACAGCTGTACAAACATGTTTAAATAAAACCAACATGCTGCTGCCTCAAAAACACACACACACACCAGCATCCACGGAGCCGTGGGAGAACAGATACACACTCACACTTAGATGTTACCATGTACACAGGCACTGAGCATCCTGACTCTAACAGATGCTTCTGATGGTCTCCAGCAGGGCCGCAACTAACGGTTATTTTGTCAATCGATTAATCGGCCGAATAGTTTTTTAAGTAATTGATTATTAATCAGATGAAAAGGGGGAAAAACAGCATTTCCAAATAAACCAAACTGTCTGTTTCTATTTTTCTACATTTATTTTTTACTCCCTAACATTATAAAATGGAAAGAATATATTTTCGATTAATTGAAAATGAAGAAATATTGAAGTTTCGGCCGTTTTTAGCCAGTTTGGACTCATTTTGGCCTTCTGAGTTCTGACAGCTTTCACCTCTCCCTGACCAGTGACCTTTAACTGTGTAATCTCCTTTACAGCAGATGTCAGACACACTAAAGCTCTGCATGTCACGAGGTGGGTGAAGTCAAACATGTCAGCGTGATTAGCGTCCCGGAGGACGTGTGCGTGTGAGATACATAACTACACCATGTCACTAATCCACATGGAGGAGGAGGAGGACACCTACCTGTACTTACAGTCCAGCACCAGCAGGTGGCGAAATGCCAACACTGGCTTTAAGCTGCTGTCTCATTGGTCAAGATTAACACCTCTCCGGTCAGCATTACACGGGAGCACTTACACATCACACGCCAGGACACTTCCTCTAACCAAACTCACAACTCAAACCATGTGTCAGCAGAGGGGAGAATGCGTTACACGTCGAGTAAATAATAATAATAATAAACCATCATGCAGTTTAAATAAAGAGCAGACTCATGCTGGGACTCAAACCAGAAACTTCCTCAAATAACTTGAACACAACGCAAAAATGACCAGCACACTCTATACACACAACGCACACATTAATCATATCACACTCAAGCAGAAAGTCTGCATCACACACACTCGCACACACTGGTTATCCAGAGGAGTTTCCCAGATCAGTGGGCGGAGACAGACATGTGCAGAGGTGTGGTTAAGATGGTCCCACCCCCAAAACACGGGAGGTCAGTCTGCACTAGGGCTGGGCAATATCACCTCAAATCAATATCACAATTAAACCAACATTTTACACGACAACACACACACTAGTATGTCTACACACACCTTTAACAACATATTAACAACGCATTTTAAATGCAGTTCATTTTTAATTAATTTAAATACTCATCATGAGCAGGATTACATCACATAGGGTTTGTGAATGTCACTTTTGATCAGTTTCGTCGATGTTGATTAATTGCCCAGTCCTCGTCTGTACACCTTTAAAGGGGAATTGCACTCAAAACGTACAGAAGACTTTCTCTCTCACTAACACTCCAACACAGCAGCAACCAGGAGTATGTGTGTGTGGAATTGCCCTTTGAGACAGCATGCAGAGGGCTGAGAGGAGGATCGGGAAGATCAAGCAGACGGTGAGGAAGAGCTAACCTAGATGACTTTTTCTGACCAAGAGAAAACTTGAGAAGTTTGCTCTCAGAGGCACCCCTAGATCAGAGGAAGAAAGAGATGCGATGGGAAACAGAGAGACAGAGAGAGGATGAATGAGTAGACTAATAGAGTCCTGGACGGGGACTGGGTGTAGCAGTGCATCTCAAAAAATCAGAATACTGTGAAGGAGCTCATTCATGTTCATTACTTAGTTCAAAAACATTTCTATCTGATACATTACATGCAAAGTAAAATATTTCAAGCCTTTTTGTTTCAATGTTGCTGACTGTTTGATTGATTATTTGTCATTGTGAACACAGCACACAGTGCACCACAATCAACTCTGACCTCTGCATTTGATCCATCTGTGGCTGCTTTTTTGGCAGTGGCTGTGGAGCAGTGCTTGGGGACGGTACTCAGTGGTACCTTTACCAGTTGAGGACCTCAACCGGCGACCCTCCAATCACAGGGCCAACTCTCTAACCATTACATTGTGCCATTTATGACTGAAAAATGTTTAGAATCTCATTTCAAGTTTTAAAAACTGCTACTGCTTCCAGCCATCATTATCATCATCATCATCAACATTAAAACAGAAAAGTGAAACATTTGATTTTATGTGTAATGAATAAATGATTTATGAAGGTTTACCTTCTTGAATTAAGTGATGAAAGTGAATGAGGTTTTTGATGATATTCAAATTTTTTGAGATGCACTAGCAAATGATTATAACCAGCAGCAGGACACACACACAGAGTTTATGGAGTGACGGAATGAGAGAGAGAGAGAGAGAGAGAGAGAGAGGGGTGGGGGGACAGAGTGTTACCTGGACTGCATCTCCAGATGAGCTCGGTGTGTGTGTGTGGCGGTGGTGGAGGTGTGTTTCCCATGCGAGGGTGCGGTGGTGTGTGAGTGTGTGTGTGGCGTGTGCTGGGGCTGATGGGAGGTCTGTCTCTGGGCCTGCTGCTGCTGCTGCTGCTGTTTGTAGCGTGACAGGCTGAAGAAGAGACCCAGGATGGCCTTCAGATTACCATTACGGATCTCTGCAGCAGGAGAGAGAGAGGACACAGCCAGATGCTGCTCACTGGACGGAGATTCATCACAGCTTTACGCATTTCTCATTTTACCATTATATACACAACGCAACGTGCAAGACTTTTAGTAAATAAATAGTGTGTGAATGAGTCTCTAACTGCAGGATGCTTGTGGATTGTTTGTCATGAGTATAACACCTTGATACCTGATTCATATCCAGACTGAGCAAATAAAACAGAAGAAGCACAAGAATCTACAGGAAGACAGAGCGGTCTCAGAATGCCTTTATCCCTCCTGATGACACGTCAGTTGAACAGGATCTTTTTTCGTTTCTTGTGATTTTGGGGTAAAATGTACTGATCTGCTCCCGAGCTACACTGATATGTGCTGTATGATATCAGCAGTGAGTATCAGTGTCACGCCTCTCCCAGAGCTGACTCCAGCCGGTCACCAGAGGGCTCCCCTGTCCTGACTAGTGTCTGATGGTGTGGTCAGTCGCTTCCCCTCTGTCCTGCCTCCAGTCTGTCCTGATTGGTTAAATCCCCTAGTCAGTTCATTATCAGCTCCACCAGTTCTTGTTCAGCTCTTGGTTCCCGGTGTTTCCTCATCTGCTTGTTGACTGGTGCCAGTTTTAGTCCCTCAGCCCCAGTCAGTCCAGTTCTGTCAACCTGCTGGTTTAGTCTGTAGTTTCCAGTTTGGTTAAATCTTATTGTCTGCATCTGTTTTAGGTTAATTAGCTTCATAGTTAGTCACATCTCTCCCTTTTGTGTCTTTTGGTCCACGTTGGTGTGAGATTTCTTTTTGTTTTTTGTGGTCATCATGCATATTTATTGCCCGTTTGAATTAGGGACGCTTGGCACTGGTGCCATGAATCCCGGGGTCATACTAGCATTATTTGTAACAGCTCTAATTTAAACTGCAGATTTTAATTTAGAACGCACAATGCTGTCCAAGCACTCAACACATATTGGACAAATCAAATAGCATTCAATGTGATTTGTGTATAATGTGTATGATGGTTCATTTTACTCACACCATTATGTTTTGACCTGCAGTGTCCTGTACGTTTTAGCACAGTCTCTTGCCATTTTATTATTTACACTGTATGTGTGTGTGTGTGTGTGTAGACTGTGGAGCCTGAGCTTCATAATTTCATAATTTGCTCATGACCGTGAAGTTCACTTTGACTGTGAGTGTGAGATCTGTATGAGAAGTGCTTTGCTATTTATGCTCTGACTGCACACAACACAGTAACATTCTCCTTTTCTACACTGATCATCATTTTTCAACTCTTTTAGTGGTTAATAGTGACTGCAAATAGTAATAAACACCTGTAACATACCTTCAGCACACAGTCCCTGAATATTCACACCTTTAGCTGCCAGGAACGCCAGACAGGTGTGGATGTTCTCAATCTGGAGAGAGAGGAGCAGAATTACAACCACTTCAGAGATATACTCCCTGGAAAGTGTAACCACAGTCATTTACACACACAAACACACACACACGTCTAACCCTAATCCTAGTCCATAGCGGCCCCTAAACATGAACACTTGTAATTAACATCAAACTCTTCCCCTCCTTTAGTTCTCTTACATTCCATTAAATACAAAATACTATATATCTAAGCAACAACCAAACAGAGACGTCAGTGTTTATACCTAAAGGTGGATCCACCTCCGCAATCTGCAGGTGCACAGTCTGAAATTTGTCTCCAAAGAAGATAAAAACACTCACAGTTGGGGCCCAGTGCAGTAAGCAAAAGAAGCAAGTACACCAAAAGCAGTGTAATTAATGCTAAACCACTCTGCCTGTGCTCCAGGTGGGCGTGAACTGTAGTATGAACCTCAACAGCACTGTACTAGACACACACACACACACACACACTCTCTCTCTCTGTCCTGCACTGATAACACATTAGGATTGCTCAGGCAAACAACATGCAAACCTGCAGCCCGTCCTCTCAAACATTAAAGGCGTTCCCTCTGCCCCGTTGCTAGGTGATGCCACCCAGGTGACGCACTGCCCCGGTTGCGTAGAGCGCTCTGTCCATCAGCCCAGGAGGGTTATGGGCCACGGGCCGGAGAGTTAAGCATTGTGGGGCAGAACAGTGTGATGATTATGGAAACTTTTACACTGAGACTCAGAACAAATGTGTGGAGAAAATAACTTTAAATGAGTGTAAATCTGTGTCTGAGATCAGTCGAGGTGGAACACACCTGAGCAGCGTAAAGCCCTGCTGAGCTCACCTGGCCTTCTGTCAAATCAAACAGATCACAAACATAGTCAGCTACCAACGGCCAGCTATACAGAGTAAACAATGAGTAACACACACACACATCCTGGTAAAATGGACACAGCACACACACCATACTCAACACCAGATCTAGGGTCAGTTATTAAAATGCACACAAATCACAAAATATGTAAATCCCACGTTTCTTCACAATGCGATACGTGAAAAAGCATATTTTCATTCCTGAACTCAACCAGACATTTACATCAAAAACAGTCTTCTCTTTGAATAAAAACGCACCTCCTGTTCAATATTAATTAATCACTGATAATATCACGTCCGCCACGTTGGATCGATGCTGTGGAATTGTTGATGTGTCAGTGTAGACTGATGTATCGTTACACCCCTAATCACCGCCCACAAGCAATTCAGTACAAAGAGACCGAAGTCGTCCAGCCGTTTGAGGGGACAGTTGCCAGCACGTGGGGTCACAGAGTGGACAGAGGAATTGTGTGTGAGGAATCCTGATCCCGCACTGCTCCAGATTCCACCTTTAAAATAACCCTAAGCTGTAGATGGATAGTAAAAATACCTTCTACTCTGCACTGACCCACCTACTGTCCACACACACACATGCACGCATTAGATTAGATTATTTATCTTACACATATAAGTCTAGTCAAGTGAGCTATTCTTAAAATAAAACAAGATCAATTTTTTCTTTTTAAGATTTTCTGGCTTCTTAAGATTTTACTTTTTGCAGTGTAGTGCTCATAAATAACGATGTGTGTATTTGAGGTCTGCCCTTGGGTCTGTAGGTGATGATACATGACACTCTGAGAGAGTGAGTCCACAGCAGCTCTCTAAAACACACTCACCCAGTCAACAAGAGAACACACACACACACACACACACACTTAGTTACGAAGTGTGAGAATAATGATATTAATGGCAAAGATCTACATGTACAATGTAAGATGTATTCACTAAGTTTGCCTAAATTAGTGTGTGTGTGTGTGTGTGTGTGAGACGTGGGAGGGACAATCTGCTGCTGTTAAATAGCAAAGAGAGCTGAACACACAGCACAATAAAGCCCTCTATACAAACACTGCCACACTCATTCAGACGGCTATTATTCACACACGCACACACACACACACTCCGGATACATTCCTAATGCATAAGGTAATAATAGGCTGTCACAAAAATAATCATGCACTCGTGAGATCCATTTTGTGTGTGTGAGTGAGTGTGTGTGTGTGTTATCACATCACTCAGGCGTCCCTGTAATCGGTGAAGCGTTTTTATGCCATTAAAGATGAGACCCATAAAACCCTTGACGTCTCTGGAGCGTCTCTGTGCGGTAATGAGGCTGGCTTTAGAGTCCTCACACACGTTCTGCTGCTACAGGAGCAACTACAGGGCTGTGAGTCTGAAGTTTCTAAACACTGTTCTTCTCTGATCAGTTTCCCACCCTCGCCTCCCTCCCATACTGCTCATGCTTCTCTAACAGTCTGAACCCACACACGGTGCTGCTGCTCGTCCACGGTGTGCTCTACTGCCCCCTACAGCACCATCCTGCCGTGCGGAGTGGCATCAAATCACAGAGCGGGCAGTAGGGCTGGGCAATATCACCAAAATCTCATACCCCACATGCACTCTCATGTTCCAATAGCAATATGCATCATTTCACATTTTCTGTAAATAGTTTAGGTTAAAAGTGTATGAAAACTGACCATGTGAAAAGTGAGTGATTATTTATCACTGTGAACGCAGCACGACACAGTACAGCACCACGACCACACGTGAGCTCTGCATCTGACCCACCCGTGAAGGAGCAGCGCCGGGGAGCAGTGCTTGAAGACGGTACCCTGCTCGTGACTACCCCAGTGGTACCTTTAGTGGTACCTTCACCGATCACGGAGCGAACACCCTAACTGTTACACTATGAACAGACAGTCAGGGATAATGCAGCAGGAATATCAGCAGTTTAGGCTCCTTGTCCCTGTTTCACAGAACAGTCTTATTCAGTCATTTCACTCTTATTCAGTTTCGGGGACAGTCTTTCTGGAGCAACTCTCTGGGGTTAAAGTGTTTTGCTGATGGAGACAGTGGCAGTTCCTGGGGTTTGAACCCCCAGTTGTAAGATCACTAACACAGGGCTTCAGTGTTTTAGCCCACTGCAGCACCACCATGTTTTATCCTTGCACTCCTAATAAACCTCCTGCAGTGAGGAATCCCACCCATAATTACCACACACACACACACACACAATGCAGCTATTAGCATTAGCAATATAGGTACACCTGCGTCCAGCACCGCTCCACCCACTGTGTCTGCACTCGGGGGATGTGTGGAGACAGGAACCTACACACACTCACACACACACTTCATTTAATACTCATTAGCACACCCACCTAACAAACACACCCACACAGCCTGCAGCAGGGCTGGACGATATGACCTCAAGTCAATATCATTATGAACTGATTACATCCCTATAAATCTCACCTCAATTACGATTAATGAAATATTTTGTTTTGAATTTACTGTTAGTTTTTTGTCCTCATACTTTACTGACAAGGTTAGTACTGTAAATATGATCAAATATTAAAGAGTTTGGGTTAGGGTTACTTTTACTAATGAAAGAGTGCATGTATTTGTGAAGTTTAAATAACTGAAGGAAACACACAGATGTAGTGTCAGAATGAACTAGACAGAGTCACATGACAACATACACACACTACATCAACACACACTGGAGAAAATGGGGGGGAAAATAAAATAATCTAAATAACTGTCATTCGGAATGTCAGTTTCAAATCATTTTAAATGAATTGCCCAGCTCTAGTCTGTTGGTTTTCATACGACATTTTTCTTTGTAAACCACATTACACACACAGAAGAGTGTGATCTGGTTCAGCAGCTCTGGTCCAGCTGCTTGTACATGCTCCACATACATGCTTTTAATCCTGTCCATAAATAGCCATTTTACTTGTGAGTAACTAAAGCTGAGTTTGAAAGCTGAGTTTGGAACCAAATCCCCAAATCAATTTGAACCCTTATGCATCTTGACCAGCAACAGATCAGGAATCAACCACAGTGACCCAGCTGAAACTGACCCAGCAGGGAAGTGCCCTGACCTCTACACACTCCTCATCTCCTGGTTTGTGCATATCTATCACACTGAACCCTCATCCTGCCACAAGAGTGTTAACTCACCACACCGAGCCAGAATTAACCTACACAAACTCAGTCTCTTCACATCTCTCCCCCCAAACACACGAAACCCCTCATCAAAGCCACATTTCCCCCCAGCCAGGGCTCTAGTAGCCTCTGTAATCGTGAGAAGCCGACTGACCGACCGACTGACCACAATCCCGATCCTGCAGGTTCCCAAGTACCAATACTCAGACAGAGAGTGCTGTGTCGAAGCTGGGTTTTGGCTAAAATAGAGTCGTCTCTCTCCGTCTGTAATCTAGGCAGGCAGACCTGGGCCTGCTCCAAACCTCCATGTCCGCTAACGCAGCTCTAGCAGTGCGTGCCAAGCTGCCCCCAGCCCACCGCACACTGCAGAAACCACACGCCGCGGGGGTGCGGCAGCAAAAATAACACAATCAGACCTCGCATCCATCACACAAATCCCTTACAGCCAGCAGGGGGGCACAGAAGCAGCATTAACCACAGCCATTCACTATTAAAATGTTTTATCTGCACAGGAAGAGAGGCCAGACCCACAGCGACTGGTCAAACTGCCGCCTAGTTATTGTAGTGATCATAAAGTCAGCGCACGGGGCAGTAAAGAAGGACACACAGCTCAACTCACCATCTGAGAGCGGCTCTTCGGGCAGCCATTGATGTCTTCAATCTTCTCATTGGCTGTGATCAGAAAAAGATGCAGAAACTGTAAAAATCATTGTTAAAAAGAGACAAACCTTGCTGCTGCAAGCGGGACAAGACTCCACTCAGGTACCTAGTGGGACACTGTGTGTGTGTGTGTGTGTGTGAGAGAGAGAGAATGGGCCCAACCCCCTTGCAGCAGCTGAGTCGAGGCCATTCACACTTCCAGCTGGCACTGAAAGCCCGAGACTTGGCCGTGGGGCTCACGGTGGAGCTCCACCACAGGACCCACACTACCACCTACACTGCAGATTAGGAAGTGGGAGGAGGGGGGACGGATAAGGGTCAGGTGAATAAGCACAGTCTGCATGTGTACAAACACACACATTTATAGGGGATGCCTCCCTTCTTCCCTTGTGAGGATCATAAATACCTAAACATACAGGCCAGTGCTGAATCAACAACACTTTACAGCAGTAAAAATTACAATGTAATATGGGTCAGGGATGGATAATAAAGCTCTTATTCAAAACTCTCAGGATGTGTCTTAAATTGACTAAATCACGGGTGTGTGTGTGATATTTCCTCTTGTCTCCAGAGTGAAAAAAGAGAACACTGGAGAGCAAAGTGGCCCTATTGACGCCACTAAGAGGCGACTATCAAATAACATTTTACCTACTGTGTGTGTGTGTGTGTGTTTTAGATCATGACTGAAACATGTGACTAAGACTGTTAACACCATTTTATTTGGTGACCAGACGGGCTACGGGTCCTGTGTTGGAACAGTGCCCGGAGCCTACAGGGGGCACAGCAGCATGGAAGGGGTGGGGACATGGGGCAGTGGGGTGGGGTAGGGGGGGCAGTGGTAGCCGAGAGAGAGAGAGAGATGAAGAGACGGCTACAACAGCTGATGAGAGGGGTGTGTACTGAAAATAACCCCCACATCACAGCCTCCTGTCACACATTCTCTCATGACACATCAAAGCCCGTCTCGCCATTTTCTAAAAATTTTCATTTTTTCTGATTTTTATTGTATTAAAATGTCATTAGAAAAGTTTGTGATCTCCTTTCAGAAAAATACCAACACTGTTGCACAGCGACACAAAGTATAATATATTTTCTACAGAGTGTATGTCTACATGATGCTGCACCACATCACCCTCCACTGATGTAGAATCAACTGCAGTAAACTACATTTTACCATTTCACTATGTCCTACCTCCACACTTACTCTGGTGAAAGTAAGTCAACAGTAATGCAGGAGTCGAGTAACACACTACAATTCAGACACAGTCATATTGCAATGGAACCAATTACTTTGAAATACTTTGCTCAACCACACACTGAAAGTAAAACAGATTTCTCTTTTAAAATGTACTACATGTTCACTATTAAAGGACATTACAGTACAATATGTATGTCTGACTAATGTTTTCACGTTGGATCGATGCTCTGGGCTGCTTGCACCACACACACACACACACACTCACAACACAAACACGCACTCACACACACGCGCACACACACACACACGCACTCACACACACACACACCACTCACACACACGCACACACACACACACACTCACAACACACACACACATTCACACACGCACACACAACAACACACACACTCACACACACAACACACACGCACTCACACACACGCACACACACACACTCACAACAC
>JAVGVS010000279.1:564045-580407 GCA_032718565.1 Distichodus sexfasciatus
GCAGGCATGTCACCCGGGGAACGGTGCCCACATGACAGCACCACACGCTAGACAAGGTGGTGAGGTTAATTTTAGCAAGCTGACACCTTCTGGAACATCCTTTACGCAACAGATCTCTCTCTAGTTCACACAGCGAAGAGCTTCAGAGCAACGTCTCCCTCACTCATACTCATCACACCAACACCTTACTGACCTAGTCTCTGTGTTAACACCCTCTCTCTCTCTCTCTATAGAGATGATATCAGTGTAATTCCAACAGGCAGCCTCATGTTTGATCCTAACTCCTCCCCTCTGTCTAGCAGACTTCTGAACAACACTCTCTCACCATCTCAACATCACGCCGAGCAGAGTAAACAAAAGACACACACACACACACATATCACACACTATCTTTATGAGCTACTTCCATTACCTCCTATAATGACTTGATGTAAATAATTCTACAGGTACACCCAACCCTAACCCTAACCTTGACCTCAGCTTTCACCTCTTCTAGTTTCTCACCCAAAACATGGACATTTCCTATGAAATCGTTTTTCCTTTGGAGTTTAAAGTGAGTGATTATTTGTCGTTGTGAACACACCACAACCACATGTGAGCTCTACATTTGAACCATCCATGAAGGAGCAGTGGGCAGCTGACGTGGGCAGTACTCATGGAGCAGTGCTTGGGGTTGGTATCTTACTCATGAGAACCTCAGTGTTACCGTTACAGGTCCAGGACTTGAACTGGTGACCTTCTGATCACAGGATAAACTCCCTAAATGTTACACTACAAACTGCCCCAACCAGCTAGGAGAACCGGTCTTCACATTCCCAAAAAGCCATATGGACAATGGACAAAAATGGACAAACCCTAGTTTTTATGCGACATCCAGATCCTCACCAGATCCTCCAGAACACCCCCCACACACACACACACACAGTCAAACATACAGTAACAGTGAGGTACACACACCTGGTCATGACTAATCTCACATGAGCTCGTCTCCATGTAACACGCACATGTGAAGACAAGACGTGAGAGGAGGAGGGCAGAAGAGAGGGAGAGAGAGTGCCCTGAGGGTATCGTTATCAGATAAGACAAGACACAAGCAAGCAAACACACACACACACACACCTGGCTGTGAGTGTGGCTGAGAGAGGTGTGTGTTTGAGGATGTGTGTGTACTTGAGAGGTGATGACAGCTTGTAAGAGGGAGGATCATTGCAGGACCTTCACCCCCTATTTAACTCCCACTCAGCCGAAACAGCAAGTCTCACACAGTCCTACACCTGTGTGTGTGTGTGTGTGTGTGTATGTGTGGGCACCCGTATCACACACATCACACACCTGTACTGTAGCTGTGCACTGTCATTGTAACACAGCAACACAGCTATCAACACCACACACACATATCCAACATGTGAAGTCACACTCATCACACACCAATCAAACCAGTACAACACACTTACTGTGCTCACACACACACACGTCTCTTTACCACTATGTAGAGTGAAATCTGCTAAATACTGTAAGAATAAGGATGTTCTAGCCCCTAGTAGCACATTTAACTAGTAGTTTACTTGTAAACATACAGTTGCAGCACAAGAACCGATAGACTCTTCTGAATGATTTAAATCAAGTATACTTTTAGTAAAACGTTGTGTATCTTTGTTACTTACATAAAAAGTTAATGGAGAGCATACTTATACTAAACTAACCCTATACTATGTATACTAACCATAGTTTATAAGAAATATACTAATAGTGCACTTGAATATACTTTTTACTTAAGGGTTGAGAAAAATAGCATCATCTGTACCAAACAAAGAGACTTGACCACCTGCATTGTCTTCCTTTTTACTCAGAAAAGGTTGTTGGAGCTGCACATTACTGTTTAAAGCAACTCAGAGCAACACAGTCGGAGCAGACTTTTGTAATAGGGGTAATGAGTGAGGTTACACGAGTAAATCTGAGCTCTCAACGGGTCTTTTATGCAGAAACAGCCGAGTGCTTGTGTTGGTGAGGAGAGCGGGTGGGTTTGGGAAGAGCGTGGGGATCTCCCTCAGCATCAGGGGGCTTTTATTCACACTGCACCCAGAATTACCAAGCTACATTAACCAGCAGAGTTTTATTTAGCACAGCCAGCCATCATTACTACTGCTGAAATAATAGGAATAATTCATATGTGTGTGAAGTGAACGGCTTAATAATAAAATGGAGTATTTAAACACGGGGAAGAGAAGGTGAGGAAAGTGTTCAAGCTTTAAATATCTTAAGTTAAAGTTATCTTAGGAGTTAAATATCTACAACTGTAAAATGAATTTTATGAGTTTCTCACATATACTTGGTGTTGGAATCTTGAGATTCCTTCAGAGGACACTTTTACACTGACAGACAAAATCATACAAAATTCCACAGACAGCAAGAGATGAAGACAAATTCCTCTCATAAAAGCCTTGAAAAAGATTCTACTGCAGTAACTCGCCCAGTCTGATAAAGTAAGTGTGTGATTATTCATCATTGTGAACATAGCACAGCACACAGTGTACCACAAACAAATGTCACCTCTGTATTTGACCCATCCATGAAGCAGCAGTGGGCAGCTTTTTTGGCCTGGAGCAGTGCTTGGGGATGGTACAAACTGGGACTTGAACCGGTGACCCTTTGATCATGGGACCACCTTCCCAACTGTTCCACTACCAACTTTTACAACTTACCACAGCCATCAGTTAGAGAAAAAGGGATTGCACCCTCCACCAACCGCTTTCCCACATCTCAGATTACCCTTATCAAAGTGGGTCCCGCTCCGCTAAAGATCTGGGGTGTGCTGGAGTGGTGGTCTAGTGGTCAGGACATTCACCTCTGGATCAAGGGTTCATGGGTTCAAATCGTACCTCCATCACTACCACCACTGGACCCCAAGTTGCTGCAGGGAGACTCTCCTTAAATGAGGAAATGGACGTCACACTGCATAAGAGTGTCTGCTAAAAGTGTGGGATAAGCTGTGAGCGGGTCGGAACCGGTCCAGCCTCGGTGTCAAACGCTGAGTAACTCACAGCAGAGTGTTAGCTCTAATCTAATAAGGCTGTGTTCTGCCACATGGACCCCAGATGTCTTCCTCACGTGCTGTCTCCGGCCCCCAGATTCAATTTCCCCCTGCAATCTGCCCTTCAGCTGCCCTACCCAGTGGTTTACACCCGTCTGCATAGGTGCAGCGAGGGCATTGCCAACACGCCAGCCTCCAGAGCCCAAGCTGTCTCCCTGCAGGTACGTTAAAGGAGGGGGTGCAGTGGGACGTGTAGCGCCCCCTGCAAGACACACAGCTCACTGAGGCACTTTTACCCTCCACTGACTCATTCAGCTTCTTTATAATCCTGTGATATTAATGTCATGCTTTATGCTCCGTCTCTCTGGAGGAATGCTGTGGTGATAATTCCAACACTGTTATGTTATTACAATAACAAGTTAATGAGCTTTACTATTGACTGGTAACGCTGTAATGACACACACACAACAGATTTAATTTCCATGCAGCCAGCATAAAGCAGGCTTAAAACCCTGAATAATTAAGACCGAAAATTAATAGAACAACTAATATTCTCCCTGACAGTGTCTTCAGTTCCTCCAGTTAATCCCGTCCCTCAACACGAGTCCTGCTGCTGCTTTAGACTGGAAGTGCTCCAATATTAAATCTTCATATGAGTGATGTCTTAAACACAAACGGCCATACGTGCCAAATACACACATCTGTCTCAAATTTTGTGATGTTTGTCTGCTGTGGTGTTCAATAGCAGGAGGAGGAGATAACCCTGAAAAACCAGTGAAGCACCATTTTGTCTTGAATGAGGGGGTTAAACTATATATTGTTGTGTTCGGTCGCTGGCAAGATGTGTGTGTGCTGCTGAACATCTCAACAGGGTCTGTGGTAGTTAGGTTAAAGTGATTTATCATAAGTCAGAGTCATTTATTTGTAATTGAATATTTTTATGGGTGGTTTTCATTGTTGGTATTAATGTCAATATGCATGAGATTTGCACCAAAATTCCGATTTTGAATCTTCTGATTCTGATTCTTTAAAAGCCCTCTCTCAGTGTTGGTAGTTCAGCAGATTTTGTAAAGTTTTGAAATCCCAACCCTCCTGAGGCACGGCTGGTGCTGTCTGCTCGGGCCCCTCTGACCCCCCAGGCACCCTGACCCTGTCATTAAAGTCAGAGCGAGATCAAATGCACACAGCCGAACCAAACAGCCCTGATTTAAAGTTCTCATCTGGTTCGGTTATGAGCAGAACTCCGATCCACTTTCCAAGGAACTCCACCCTAACCCCAAGCAGGGACATGGAGGAGGGAGAATGAGGACTTGCTGCTTATATTTTACTGCCACTAATACACCACATCTCATTTTACTGAGAGGACGGCACTGCGAGAGAGCTGGGTTTCTCTGTGTTTGTGTTGGCATGTATTTAGAGGCTTGTCAGAGCTCAACTTTCCCATAAAAGATAAGAAAAACTACAATTTGTCCAATTTTACTGCTTTGTGGGGCATTTCTGTACATAAGGGCCAGTCCTCATGATGAAAATTCTAGAAAAGCTTCAGGTTTGTTGGATAAATGCTTCTGGTTACTGAGGTTGAGGTTAGGATTAGTGTGATAATAAAAGATGCAGAGAGCAGCAGCAGAAGAGCACTTTTCTTACTGCAGAATATCGAGCTCGGTGTCTATCTGGAGCAACTATTGTCTAGTGTCATGAAAAGAGAAACAACAATGCGGACTGACAGTTCAACACACTCACACTGTCTCACACACACACACAAAATGTCCTGTTTGGACAGAGCCAGTATGGGAAATCAATAACTGTCCAGTTTTCTTCTGCCTAAGCACTTGTGTATGTATGTGTGTGAGTGTGAGTGTGTGTGTGAGTGTGTGTGTGTGTGTGAGTGTGTGTGTGTGTGTGTGAGTGTGTGTGAGTGTGTGTGTGTGTGTGTGTGTGTGTGTGAGTGTGAGTGTGTGAGTGTGTGTGAGTGTGTGTGTGTGTGTGTGTGTGTGTGTGTGAGTGTGAGTGTGAGTGTGTGTGTGTGTGTGAGTGTGAGTGTGTGAGTGTGTGAGTGTGTGTGTGAGTGTGAGTGTGAGTGTGTGTGTGTGTGTGTGTGTGAGTGTGAGTGTGTGAGTGTGTGTGTGAGTGTGTGAGTGTGAGTGTGTGAGTGTGAGTGTGAGTGTGAGTGTGTGTGTGTGTGTGAGTGTGAGTGTGTGAGTGTGTGAGTGTGTGTGTGAGTGTGAGTGTGAGTGTGTGTGTGTGTGTGTGTGTGAGTGTGAGTGTGTGAGTGTGTGTGTGAGTGTGTGAGTGTGAGTGTGTGAGTGTGTGTGTGAGTGTGAGTGTGTGTGTGTGTGTGAGTGTGAGTGTGAGTGTGAGTGTGTGTGTGAGTGTGAGTGTGAGTGTGTGTGTGTGTGTGTGTGTGTGTGAGTGTGAGAGTGTGAGTGTGTGAGTGTGTGTGTGAGTGTGTGAGTGCGTGTGGGATGCTTGGGAGAGCCGTGTAAGTAGCTGTCATATCTCATGTGAGTGGCAGTTTACAGGGAGGTGAGATTAATAGAGAACAGCTGTGAGAGAGACAGCAGGGTTGAGAAGGAGAGAGCTACTCTAACATAAAGACTGTAAGTGGAAGACACAGGAGAGTTCGTGAGGAGACTCTTCTCACCCCCATGATGTTTCAGAGAGGGATGTTGGATATTTCTGGCTGAGTACATCTCCCCGTCTCTCCCCTCGTTTCCACAGCGCCTGCTCGGCTCCGACCTCCACGCCGTCATTATCCTGAGAGCACGACCCCAAACGACCACACCGTCTAACACCTCAGCCCGCCATCACATTCTGTCTGTCTTAAACCGGACCTCGACCACACTGACAAACCTCCACCACAATCTGCTCCAGAACCACAAACACTTCACTCTCACACTGCAGAGCCTTCAAACTGCTGCTGGAGCCAAACTCTCTTCAACAAAAATCAGCTCACAGTGTTAGAACCCATTTCACCACTGCATTTTAGCATTGATCAGCTGTTACTAATACTCCTCTCTGCACCATAAGGTCGTGGGTTCAAATCCTACCTCCAGCACTACCATCACTGTGTCCCTGAGCAAGACCCTTAACCCCAAGTTGCTGCAGGGAGACTCTTCCTGAAACTAGAAGATGGTCGTCATTCTGCTACATGCCCAAAATGTAAATGTAAAGTTCATTATTTCTGTCAGTCTGCCTCCATGCAGCAGCTATCTCTCATTCCGCAGGTCAGGAATCTCAGGTGCAGCTCTCAGCTGCCTCAGTTTAGTCTGGACTGGAGATGTAGGAGATACAAATTGCTATGTTTTGTCTCCAGCACGAAACTCACAACTCACACACACAGTTCCGTGTTTCCCCAACACTGAGCAGATTTCCACCTTCATGCATGCGGGCTTCCTACCATAAATCACACAGCATCCTATTGATTATCGTGTCGATTCCCCGGCTCACGCTCGGACCAGGTTCATCTCGTTTGGGGCCATTTTAATTTAGTGAACTGAACAGATGGACTCTTACATTTGCATGTCCATATCTAATGTGAGGGTGTGTGTGTGTGTGTGTGTGTAGGTGGGTGTCTTCGAGAGAACATGAGCATGATAATGATGCTGCACTGAGAGCCTTGTGTCATTTTGGCCTCTTATACAAGATAAAGGGTGAAGAGGAGCAGGATGAAGATCTGATCTCCAGGCACTGGCCAGGGTGAAAGGGTCTGATCTAAAATGTAGTGTTTTGTGTCAGCATTCTAACATACTGAATAAGGCTCAACCAATTATCAACCTACCGACCATTATCGGTGCTGATATTAAACTTTTTATGGTTATTGCTTTTTTTTTTTTTTACAAATAATGTCAATAAAATAAATCAATTTAAAAAGTGCTGAGAGACACTGAATGTTTAAACCATTGAGTTTTGCACTGAAAGTATGACATTATAACACAGTTGAGAGCTTTTTGTCTTCAAAACATGAGGAACATTAAAAAAAAATAAACATATGCTACAAGGCATTTTAGTTAAGTTTCATATTGAGTATTTCTCATTCTAAATTTTACACCAATCTTTATTTTTACAGCAGACATATATCAGTTCAAAATATCATATGATCAGAAATATAATATAATATAAAATATATCAGTCGACGTTAATGTATAATCTTTCATAATGAATACATAATCAGATGATTTGAATTGGGATTAACCAGACATGGGCTCACGCCTGACAACTAATACAGCACATAAAATAAACACTCCTTCATTAGCTGTGGTTAACCGTGGCATTGGTTTGACCTCATATTGCTCAGCCCGAGCCGCCTGATTATCTGCTGTCAGGGAAAAGCTTCACAGCAGAGCGGTGTGTGATCTGAGTGTAGTTGTGTGGTGTCGTAAATGAAGTCTGATCCATGATTTGATGGTGAGAGTAGCAGGATGGTCTGATCTGAGAGTCCTGATTTAGAGCAGTGTGAGGGTCTGATCTCAGGTGGAGTTTACAACCTCCTTGAGTTTTGGAATAAAGACAGGAACTGATTGTAGAACAGCACACTTGACCCTCCGTGTGTGTGTGTGTGTGTGAGGGTTGTGGCTGGCAGCTGGGTCAGACTCTCTAAGGACTCATCATGTAAATGAGGTTAGTCGCCTCTACGCTGCATTCACGCTCTACACACCGCAATATGAGCACACTTTTATTACAGCACCAAGGTAATTCCCAATCACACACACACCCACACACACACCGTGTCCACTGCCACTCACGCTGTGCTCCAGATATACATAATTAAACAGTGGCCTTATCACCCCATCTTCAGACGAGCAGCAAGAGCCACACCGCCCTTTGTGGGTTTGAGGAACACCAGATAAGCTCTGCTCTACGTGTGTGTGTGTGTGTGTTTTCTAATGGCTTTGCAGACACTTCCATCTTGTCTATTGATTGTGTGTTGGATGTTCATTTTATCATTTCCTAAACTCATTATAATCTCTTCAGAAGTCTGACACAATTGACAAATTCTTGTTGCCCAGTTTCACAGATACACAGAACCAAAACACACCAGCACCTCCATGATGATCACACAACTAACACTTCAACACACACGCACACACACTGGAATACAGACCGCATTTACATTTACAGCATTTAGTGAGTGATTATTTTTTCATTTTTAACACACCACAGTGGACTACAACCACATGTCAGCTCTGCATTTGACCAGGGAACAGTGCTTGGGGACGACACCTTGCTCATGAGTACCTCAGTGGTACCTTTACCAGTCCGGGACTTGACCTGGCGACCTTCTGATCACGGGGCCAACTCCCTAAACCTCCTCCTCAGCTGACCAGGTGCTCTTACCTGAAGTCACTTCTATCTCCTAATTTCAGGAACAGCATTTTGGGGTTAAGGGTCTTGCTCAGGGAGCAGTGGTGGTAGTGCTGGAGGCAGGATTTAAACCCACAACCTCGTGAGCATCCTAACCACTAGACCGCCATCATCTATTATCTCCAAATTAAAACATTCTGCATCATATACACTCTAACAATCCTTTACACTGAGCAGGAGGTCTGTTCTTATTAAAACATATTTATGTAAATGTCTCAGGAATAAAAATGTTGCTCCTGAAGTGAACGTAGACCATATCAAAGCAGACTCTGTGATATCAGCAGACGCTGCACCATGGCCTGATGATGGGACAGTTCTCACTGTGGTATCTCATTAAAAATCAGTCTTTAGGGACAGAATGCTGTGGTGATGAACGCATACATCTGTTCCAGCAGAGTGAACTGTGTAAATACAGGAATGTGTCTAGAGGTGTGTTAGAGGCTTCTAACTGTCCTTAATTCTTCTGGAATATCACAATCCCGCAGCTGCACCTGACCGGCTTCTCACCGTCACCACTAAACACACACAGACTATAACACAGGTGAGTGTGTGATGCCAAACAAACCCAAAACCATCACAAACAGCAGTGAGGGTGTGCGTGTGTGTGTCTTATTACCAGTTTCATGCTGATGTTGTTCTGCTCCCAGCGCCATAGTATCACACTCATCTTCCTCACTCCACCTCTTCCTCAATCCACCTGCCTCAGCTCCGGAGCAGCAAACCCCACACACGCACGCCATAAGCCGAGGAGACGCTACACACACATACACTCCACCTGCCTCACTCATACACACACACTCGCGCAAGAGAAGAGAGAGAAAGAGAGAATCTGCTCCTTCCTCCCTCTGTTTGCGTCTACTAAAGCTGTGGCAGCTGCTGCCTCCCACCCCCGTCATACACACACACCCCTCACACACACACACACACACACAGAGGACACCAGCCCTATAGAGATGAGATAAGCCCAGCACTGGTGTGTGTGTGTGTGTGTGGAGGTGGTCAGTGTTGGAGGTGGGGTCTCTTTCTCATCCCTCTCCTTCATCTTCTCAGCTCCTCCCTTCATCCCTCGCTCTCTCTCTGAGTTTCGACACACACCAGCGGTCAAGCACACACACTCTCACACACTCACGCTGAAGAGGAAAATCCCTCTCTTGACCCTACGACCTCTACACTAAAACCCCAGCCATGCCGAGCGCTCGTCCAGCCGAAAAACTAATGAGAACCTCCACACTCTCCTGCAGGAGTTAATACTTTACTCAGCAAATAATCCAAGTGTTTTGACTCGTTAAGTTCAGCAGGACGGGGTTTTGGTGATTTTATAAGTCTTCATATGTCTGCATCATTTGAACTGTGTCTGTAGGTACGGTGTATCTTTATAGTAAGCATGGTGTGGTATATACTGTATTTGTAGTATAAGGTGTCAGTAATTATACTAAGTACATCTTACAATATTAGAAATCATTAGTTTTCATTATTTTAATTCAAAGGTAAACCCTCATGTACGCTGTAAACATGAAAAAGTAAAGAGAAATATTTTAAGCAATTTTATCATTTAAAGTGGATGATGATTTGCTGACAGAAATAACAGTTTATTAAGTTATCAAAATGAGATTTTCTAATAATTTGAGAAACGATTTTTTACTCGTCAACACAAAAAAGCACTTTTTAAATGTAATCAATACAGCACATCGTCACTGTCGGGCGGGAACCTCGTAAGTCCATTTTTGGTCATTTTTATTTTTTGTCATAAAACAACTCAATTGTTCAGTCTTCTCGTTGGCCTGACAGTTTTACAAATATTTAACCAACGAAAAGTGTTGAAAACAGCTTGTTCATATATTCATATACAATGTTCATATATTTAGAATGGACATCAGTTTTCAGTTTCCTGGAAAGTAATCGGTTTGGACATGAAGGGTTTCCACAGCGATGATATATAAAGGCTTGCATATATGCATTTTTTCATAAATCTCCTTTTTGAGATATTGTAATTTTTGTAGATGTACTAATGTATTTATTTCTCCCCACGGTTCATCTCCATTGTTGTTTTTGGTTGATGTGCTGCTGCCCTGTTTACACTGCAGGACACTATTTCATCTCTACTATGTCTTTTAACTAATATGGCTGAGATAAAGGGGTGGTGGTGCTCTTGTGGTCAGGATACTCACCTCTGGACCAAGAGGTTGTCCTACCTCCAGCAAGACTCTTAACCCCAAGTTGCTGCAGTGAGAGTGTCCCTGTAATTATGGAATGGAAGTTGTTCTGGAGAAGAGTGTCTGCTAAAGGGTGCACATGTAAAGTTCTACTCCACTTAACTTGACTTGATTTCCACCAGGACGCTTCACCACACATCGCCCAAAAAATCTGCAGCACTGCAATATCACTTCAGACAGCTGACCTCCGCTGGCCCGAGTTGCACCTTAACCTGCCAAGCATCGCTCTCGTCTTACAAAGCTTCTTCATCATGATCCAAACCTGCAGCAAACCTACACACACTCACCACACACCACTAAACCAGCAGAGCAGATCAGCTCACCGATAACCTCAAACATCCTCATCCTCATCCACCCGGCCTGAGAGCTCCAAAAAGCTGACCCAACACCACCAGCACCACGGGACTCAACACACCGACACATCAAACAGAGAGCGTGTGTGTGTGTGAGCATCTGCCCCAGTCTATAGTTACACACTGCGGTGGCGAGGCACTAGGGGTCCTCTGTCTGAGCTCTCTCCAAAAACCACCCGAGAGCCTCAAATTACAAGCCAAAGTAAAAGTTTCGGAGGGTCTCCGGGCGTTCTCTTGTGTTCCCACACTGCACCGAGGCTGCCAGAGGCCTGCACGCTTTATAAAAACCAGCCGACGCTGCCGTTCCAACCCCAAAACCCCTGCTCGCTCTGGTGAGGTCGACCACGAAAAATACACACATGAAGATTTCTCTTTTTACATAATTGCACATGAACTCGGCTCCGTCGCTGCCGTCTGCACGGCTCTATTAGAGGAACTCTATTAATAAATTAGAAGCGTATAAAGCCAGACCCTCGTAAAGCTCATCGGAGAGGATTAGCGTTACGTTAATGAGATCGTCCAAGCATGAGCTGCTCGCTCGTTAACTGCTGCACACATTAGCATTGTGGCTGTGAATCTGGTTTTAACTGCGTTTCTTCACTGACTATACAGTTAAAAAGCAAATATTTGAGAACCATTTCTCACTGTAGTGCAGCATGACGTACGCTCTGTTAAAAGAAAGGTAACATTTACACACAGTTCAGATCTTGCTTATAGTTGTAATGTTGTATAGTTTATTTGGAACAAGTTTTTCCATATTTCTGTAAAGGTTCTCGGACATCTAGACGTGGTGGTTTTGAGAGCGTGAGTTGAAGGCAACGTTTAGGTTTCACCCGACGACGAGCTTCTTCAGTTTAATTTTGATCTAATTTTATTTTCTCATTATCTTCTCTCATCTTTTATTAACTTTGCTTTAGCCTTTTCAAACTTCACTTAACTACATTTTTTGTAAACTTTATTATTGTCTCACGTCACATTTCCCCGCATGCTGTGCTTGTACAGCTGTGCATGTGAGAAATAAATAATCTTGAATCTTACATCATATTTAATTCAATTTTATTAGTTAGACGTAGGAAGAACCATCAATTAATCTAATTAAGTTAATTAACTCTTTTAGGCCCTGTATTTCCTCATCTGTTCTCAGCACAGACTTTGTTTAATACGTGAAACACATTTAACACGTCAGCGTTTGAGCTGCGGTCACTCCAGCATATGTTTGGCAGGAACGCACCGCCTCATTAAGGCACAGCAGCTTTAAATGACGAGACTCACACTCTCTCTCTGTCTCAGTGTCGGTGTTGAGGACAATGAGCTTGTTCCCCTGCGTGGAGGGGCTTTGTGTTGGAGCTGCACCATCATCTGCTCGGGGTGGAGGGGGTTTGGGTCGCGCCCCGCTGCCCGGGTGGAGGGCGGGACATATGGAGCTTTCTGGAACAAAAAGACAAAAGGGGCGAGACGCAGGAGCACTCGAGGCGTCCGGGAGCATAATGGAGATCAGAATGTGTGGATTAAAGCTGTTGTACTCCATCACGGCATAAAGGAGCCCTGACGTAGGAGTAGCGGCGCAGCGTTACGTCAGGATTACACTCAGAACGCAGCACGTCACAACAACACACACCTACTAACCTCAAACATGCTTTGGAAAAATGCTTTAGGAACTTATTTACACAAATATCAACCAAACTACAGCCACAAACTACGAGCGATTACCGTGAGCTGGTGGCATTCTGCAAATCTAATCTTATTCTCAAACCATCCATCTGTCAGATTTTAGTTTATAAACATTTTTTTTTGCTGTAAAGATGCTAAAAGTGATGATTGGTCAGCGTATTTGAGCTTATGGTGTAGATGCGTTGGTCAGCGTATTTGAGCTTATGGTGTAGATGCGTTGGTCAGCGTATTTGAGCTTATGGTGTAGATGCATTGGTCAGTGTATTTGAGCTTCTATAAATCTTCATGGTAGAGAGGCCAGGAATCCTCATTACTCAGAATTCAGATCTCACTGAGCACAGCCGCATTGTTTATACCCGTCCTGCAGTAACCATGGCGACCAACAGCACGGCTGGACGCTGTGAAGCTAATCATGTTTAAAAGCAGGGAATTGCACAATGTGTACATATACTTCCCTCTGCCTCATTTATGTTCCAATATTTATACAAAAATGTATGAGGAAAAACTTTTGAAATTGTGATAAAAATGGTAAATTTCCTCAGTCGAGGGGAAAGCCTTTATATCTGTGTCTAAGATATAAACATGTCTAAACGTTGGTGCGCCCGCTCGCCCAGAGGAGGATGGGGTCCAGTTCCGAGTCTGGTTCTTCTCAAAGTTTCCTCCTATTAGAGGGAGTGTTTCTTGCCACTGTGGCCTCAGGCTTGCCTGTTGGGGGGTTTAGGCTGGTTATATGTAAAGTGCTTTGTGACAATGACTGTTGTTAAGAGCTCTATATAAATACATTTGAATTTGAATGTGAATCTTTTATTTGTTAAAATGGTCAAAAATGCCTCACATTGGAAACTTACTGTTATTTCACATTTTCCATTTAAGATGGAAGTGAAATCGTGAATCTGCAATACTGGTCCTGGATGCATTCAGTATCAGATCAGTACCAAAAGTTATCTACCACCGAGAGAGATATAAAGTCTGTCCATATCTTCTCAGATGAAGTGAGTGATTATTTGTCATTGTCAACACAGCACAGCACACGGTGCATCACAACCACATGTGAGCGCTGCCTTTGACCCATCTGTGAAGGAGCAGTGGGCAGCTGATGTGCAGTGTCAGAAAATAAGAAAAAGAAAGGGATAATAAGAAAGAAGGAACCAGAATCAAGCAAAATTATCTGCCAATACAGTGAGAAAATGATCTTGTAAAGATCTCCTAAAACAAGAAAAAAATCTTTCCATCTTTCCGTTTTTAGCTTTAATATTCTTAAAATAAGCAAAGTTGTCATGAATTTCTTAACTCGTAGTGGAGAGCGTGAGAACCTGTCCGTTCTCTTAATTAAATTTCTTATTTCATTCTAAGAAGTTCTTATAATCAGTAAATTTTTCTTAATAAGATAATTGTAGCCAGCGTTTCTTAAAATTAGATTATTTATCTTACACACACAAGTCTAGTCAAGTAAGTTATTCTTAAAATAAAAAAAACAAGATCTATTTTTTCTTTTTAAGATTTTCTGGCTTGTTAAGATTTCATTTTTTGCCGTGTGGGGATGGTAACTTGCTCATGAGTACCTCAGTGGTACCTTTACTGGTCTGGGACTAACAACTTTCACGGGGCCAGTTCCCTAACCGTTACACTACCTGCTGATGACGGAGATGAGTGTTTTATGTCTCTAATCACTTTTCAGATAAACATTTATCACAAGCAGCGTGATATCCCAAAATCAGCGTCAGCTGCTGACCTGCAGACCAACTCCAGCCGACCTTTACCGCTCATGTCGTCTCTCACATCGAGCCATGGAGACCAGAACACACTCCCTCAGGACACCATGCGCTCACAAAGGGCCGTGTGGTGGTGCGTGATGCTCCTGACAGACAGGCAGTGGTGAGGAGACGAGTCGGAATGGAGCAACGAGATGGAGAAGAGAGACAGATGTCTTCATCACAATACACACACTGGGAGATGAGACACGGGACAACAGTGCAAGTGAGAGAGAGCCAGTAACACACACACACACAGACACACACACACACACTCACTCACAGCCGACGAGGAGTTTCCCATATATTTAAACCATCTGTCGTGGATGTTTCAGGAGAACCGCCGTCCAACATGGCTAAAAAAGAGCGCTGTGTGTATTTCTGTCAAAGCGATGGTGTGCGCTCAGCCCTGTGGGTGGACTCGGGGTGAATTCTGGGCTGGGTGATGTTCACTAGTCCTCCACACGTAGCATCGTTTAGGGTGTTTTCACATCTAGTTCCGTTTAAAGAAACTCATTCACTCAGTCGTTATCTGAACCACTTACCTCCTATCCGGGATCGTGGGGACCAGAGCCTATCCTGGGACTTCAGGCTCGAGGAGGGAAACAACTCTGGGTGAGCACCAACACACCGCAGGGCACACAATCCAGACTCACTAATCAGGAGAAAACCCACACCAACGCGGGGAGAGCACACAAACTCCACACTGAAAACACCGGGGGATCAAACCCAGGACCTTAATGCTGTGAGACGACAGCGCTAACCACCGCGCCAGCGTGCCACCATGCCACCATGCCACCCTACTGATTAAATAAAATGAACTCTGGTGAAGTAATCTGGTGAGTAAAGTGGTCCAAAAACAGGAGCAAGAGAAGAGGGACTCACGGACTGTTCTCACACCGTGAGTTGATCTGAAAGTGAGTGATTATTTGTCGCTGTGAACACACCGCAGCACGGCACACAGTGCACCACGACCAAATGTGAGTCCTGCATTTGACCCATCCGTGAAGGAGCGGCTGACATGGGCAGCACCCGGGGAGCAGTGCTGGGGGACGGAACCTTGCTCATGAGAACCTTAGTGGTACCTTTACCTGGTCCTAGGATTCGAACCACAAAAGGGACCAAGAATGAAAACTCCCTTGTAATAATTTTACACACAGGATAAAATAAACAGGGGAAGCGTGACGCTTTTAACCCGGTCACCACAGTCACACACCTTCATTTCACACGCTCAGTCCATTCCACACACCTCTCATTACCCATCATGCATCTGGCAGACGGGGAAACGCTGTGTGCTGTGTGTGCTCTATTGTTATGGAAATGTGTAGCAGCTCATAAAGAGACGCAGCAGCACCGA
This sequence comes from Distichodus sexfasciatus, assembly GCA_032718565.1. NCBI lineage: Eukaryota > Metazoa > Chordata > Actinopteri > Characiformes > Distichodontidae > Distichodus > Distichodus sexfasciatus. The sequence goes on from JAVGVS010000279.1 coordinate 579,783, forward strand.
CACACAGCTCACACAGCCACACACCCCACCAGCCTCAACACCGTGTGTGTGTTTGACTAAATAATGTCTTCAGCACATCAAACATCATTTACACTTGCACAGATTAAGCATGTTCATCAATTTCACACTGTCGTTCTTCCAGTCAATATTAGAGTAAGAAGCTATAATTAACCCCTAAAACTCCAAGCTAATAACAAATAATCAATAACTAATTACTCCTCCAAACCTGCTTTTCACCACGTCACTCGCAGCAGCAAAGCTAATAAAATGCAAAGCGGCTTGGGTCAGACAGGCCTGTAACTGCTCATAAAGTCACAGTGAGCCGCTCTCAGTATTTACTCTCCCTCACAAGGGGAAATTACAGTGCCATCTCCTCGTGAAGATTACACGCGGCGGGCGGCGGCCGAGTCGGCGCTTCATTAAGCACATGGCGCTGATAAGAGACGGCTCTAATCGCACGCCGTGTTGCTGTTACAAAAATCATGAAGCTCCGTGAATGATGAGTTATCAGGTGGAGAGACGCTGCAGTTCTGCACACTGCCGACGACAATACGGCTCTGAGTGAGGTGTGTGTGAGTGAGGTGTGTGTGAGTGAGGTGTGTGTGAGTGAGGTGTGTGTGAGTGA